>JAQGAP010000908.1:0-25048 GCA_034697805.1 Orchesella bifasciata | reverse complement strand
AATCTGTTTTGAGAATTTTGTGGGTATCAGACTAACTGCTGAATAATGAAGCTGATTTTACCTTTGTTTCTGATTTTCATCGGAAAACTTACACTTCCCGTATTTTGTTATACAATTTATGATTGTGGAGGAATTATGCGCTCATCCCACAACTTCATCTCATACAAGTTGCATAGTTCCATTGCAAAAAACGAGCGTTGTGTGTGGATCATTCAAGTTAGCAGCGCTGTAACATACAACGTAAATGTTGAACAGTTTGGCTCAAAATCAGGACGGGAATTGAATGGACTCTGCATTTCCATTGGTGATAATGGAAAAACTGTAGTTGATCAAACTGGATACATGTAAGGAGATTCCAATTCATTTATTTACAGTTGAGTTGCAAAGCTTGTTAAAAATACAGTTTCAAAATTTAGTGATAACCCAGGAAGTCTGACGCTGGATACCTGCCACGTCCTTGTTTTGACGCTATATTCTGGAGAAAACCCAGGACAAAGTCAAGGGTTTAGGATGAAAATAACAGCGATTTTTGGAAGTGAAAAAGTTATTTCCGCATCACGCTATTCGGTTCTTCCGTATTATAGTGGACTCTTTGAGCATCCCCCAGCTGGTACATCGCGTTATAGTGACAACGAGATATCTGTGTTCGTTTATCAAGTCCGGAACAATCGTTATGACTCGAAACGGATTAATTTAGTAACGTACGTAAAAAAGGGGTTGGAAGCAGACTCTTGCCTTGATCACCTCTACGTCTATAAACTTCGGAAAGATAAAAACCGATGGCGGTCTTGGGAATGTGCTTAAAAAAAGTAGATACAATATATTTATTATTATTTTAACCTACGTGTTATTTTTGCAGGGGTGTTGACTATATTTGTGGGGATTCTCCGTACAAAATGTGGGCTAGTGATGACCTGATTATGGTAATTTTCAGAAGTAATTACGCCATAGGTAATCAAGGGTTCACCCTCCTTCATGCTGACTTATCTTTGTAGCGACATGTATTCTGTGCACTGGAAACTAATAAAATTATTTCAAATAAGCCTTTTAAAATGTATTTGAAATAAATGAGATGTAAGAAATTACATTTGAATTTAAAGAGAAAAACTAATATAATGTGGTATCTGAAAACGCCAGCTTTTACTAATTAAAACATATTGGATATTTTTAAACATCATTTTTCAGTTTAAACTCATACAAAACTCATAATATTTAAAATAAGGAGAAAACGAGACAAATATAAAGTAAGGAAAAGTAAAACCATTTCAGTCATCAGCTTCACCTCCCATTTTACACTGGAAGCAGCTTTTTCCAGAACCACATGAAAGGTTTTAATCTTCTTATCAAATCATACTTTTCAGCTTAGCTCCATTGTCACTAAAAATGTACTTTTCATTCGTAAAGGAAATATGAGTTCAAATAGAATCAAGTTTCACCTCATCATTTTAGCCATTCCAGTTACCAAATCCTTTTTTAGTATTTATATGAACGATGCCAGTGTAATCAATTATAGTTATTTATTGAAAATTTAAAAAGAGCCGAATAATATCATCTTTGTTATTTATTTCAATACAAAAACATTATAAGACATTGAAAAAAACATGTTATTTTATTAAAACTTTGAAAGAATTTGCTTACTTTATAATACATAATCGATTAAAAATAAGGTGAACAAATGGTGCAAAAGAGTTCCATTCCAACAAATGTTATTTAACCAGAGCAAAAAAACTTGCAGTTTGCCACAAATGCAGCGTGAGCTTCAAGACACTCAACCATATGCTTCCCCTCAGCATTAACTCCCGAACTGACCCCAAATGTCGCCATCAATTTTATGGTCGTCTCAGCAAGGGCCGTTTGATTATTTTCATTGGATAAAAATGTCAAGCCTTTCAAGATATTCCGAATTTCATCAACTGCCACGACTTCGTCTCCAAAAATTCCAGTCACTCGCAGCTGAACACGGAACTCCATTTCAACATCCTTGGCAACCTCAACAAAGGAGTTGACTTCGTATTTTGTGCAAGGTGGCACATTGATCTTTTTCTGAAAATGGAAGGTCTTATTACTTTGTGCAATGAATTTAACAGGCTCATTCAAGTTTCGCCGATTTTGATTAATTTCAGGTAATCCGCTTTGGAGGTCCCCCCAAGCACTTGTTAGGAACGGAATGGACGATTCAAAGTTTTCCTCAATCAAGATGTAATTCACTCTATTGAACTCCTCAGGAAACTCAAATTTCCCCATTTCAACGATTTGCTTGGTACTCTCAAAAAAGTCTTCTTGGGGCGCAGTACCATTGTTGATGAATATCTCTTTGACTGTTACTGGAATCTGATTAATAAAAGCTTCCAAGTTGGATACATTAGTCATGGACTCAATCTTAAAAACAGTGGCTCTCAATGTAAGAAACTGTGATCGGCAATCTGGCATAGTTATCGCTATCACGTTAACCTCCGTATTTCCACCGTAACTCAACTTCAGTATTGCCGTTGTCTCTGCAATTACCGTGTGCTCATCAGTGTTATTTAAATACGTAATATTCTTTAAATTCTGTCGAATTTCTTCCACCCCAACTTTATTGGAACCTCGCTGGCCGGTGACACTCAAAAGCATCCGATATTCGATATCATTACTTTCTACAATTTCCACAAACGAGCTGACTTCATATGTTGTGCACGACGGGACAATCATTTGTTTCTGAACTTTCACCTCCCTTTTGTTTTCTGCAGTTATCCGTATCAATTCAGCAACATCCGTAAAATTTTGAGAATGAAGTGTGGACTCGAAGCTGTTCTGAATCAGGTTCTCCAAATGTTTGATGATAGGCAGAGTCGAGTTGGTCTCAAGATGAAACCTTGCGTCGCTTTGAACTTCAAAAGAACTGATCTGCATAAGAGCCTTTGACAGCTGTATATCTGCAGCATCAGATATAATCTTTAAAGCTTCATAGTTATGTTCCAGGCGTTTTGTGGAGTTGTTGACGATTGTATCCTTCGGGGTAATGGTGACTACATTCATTGTACCTTTACGACTGGAGACATGAGATGTGGTCTCAATTCCTACGATTTTGGCTTGGTATCTAAAAAGAAACATACAAAATGAAATTCAATCGTGTGGATTATTATTTGCTTGGGAAACATATGGATCATTGTTATTTACTTCAGTGCGCAATATCTGGGAACATCAAGGGGGAGAAAAGATCGCTTGTTAGAAACGGTGGCATATGTGTATCCGGCTTTTGCTTCTGACTCCCCGCCACAGTTTAATTCGGAATAAAACATAAAGGAATTTCCGTAAGAGTTTATTGACTGGATGGTTTGATTAAAGGAAGGTAAATTTGTACATGTGCAGATATTCCGAAACCAAACCAATTGTCCTGTTCTTTGACTTCCCGAAAAATAGTCTAGATTTATTTGAGGAACTCTCTCCAAATTATTACAATCCCTGTAAGATTTTCTCAGGTATCCTAGATCTCCTGCCTCTTTCTTGAGTATAAAGTCGAATGGTTCAATGTTATAAGGAGTGCATCCGTTGTTGTAAAACACTGCTATGCACTTCATTGTTTTCATTGACCAGTAAGGCGTTATCTCGGATGGGATGGATTGGCATGCTGCTGACGATGTCATCTGGTACATTTTGCCTAAAATTATTGTAATAAAAATATTTTAAAATAAACTCTTGCAACATTTTGGTTAATTGAAAAAAGGACATACCTCCGAAATTTTCTTCGGTGAAAAACTGTACGGTTGCTCCATCACAAAAAACAAACAGGCTGCAAACAACAAATAGTTTGCATAATCCCCTTAGCCACAATGAGGCCATGATTATGAAAATAAAAACTTTTTGAGAGCTCCTTAACCAATTCAATCAAAAGTTGCTCTGACAAGAATCTTGTCCCTAAGCTCCACTTTATGTTTTTTTATAATATGGCATTTATTAAACAGTTCTTATCTAAATACAAATGTTCAGGGGATTCACAAGAATTTATTAGCAGCGGATTTGGTTTGAGAGATACGTCCAATTAAAATGGCATTCTTGGCAGAACGGAAACATATGGTGGTTTTTGTCCTTTCATTTGAGCATGTAGAAAACATTTAATGATATGACTTCCTTTCTGAGTTTGTCACAGCTAAAAATGACAGTTTGCATTTATTTATGACATCCAACTTTTGCGGATTCACTGGCAGGAAACCAGCTATCTATCTCGCTTGGTTGTTGAGACAAGAAAAGTTGAGAACGATCCAATCAGTTTACATTTTGCTTGGCAATTGGCTTTGTATGAAGAGTTTTTTTTGTCAAAATGGGATGAATCAAGATCAATTTTTCCTACGTGTTTATCACAAATAAAAAGTAACTTGATACAGAATTGGAGAATTTTTGTTTGTTTATAGCCATGGTTATCTTGTGATATCCAGCACAGCGAAGTGGGGCAATTTCAATGGCGATAAAATAATGCGTATCAGCACACTCTATTCCTCTTATCAAGCCAAATTAAGCAGCTTTTGCCTTTATCTGATTGCGTTTCATCTTTTCCTGCTCAGTCACCAAAAATAAAAGCAACCTGATATGGAATTGAGGCTGATTACCGTGTATGGTTCCCAAATGTTTTGTCATTATGCCACTGCTACTCCGGGTGTAGCAACTATTTCTTATCAGCACACTCCATTCTCCTTATCAAATCAATACAAAAAGTGTTGCTGAGATATAATCGCTTGTCATGTAAATTTACGTTCATGCTTGCATATCACAAACTGCTTTTTGGGTGAACAGTTTGTGTCTGTTTCTGCGCCTTACAAATTTCTGTAATGGCTTATTCAAAAGTAGTCACCCATGGTTTGTTCATGATCCATAGGCGCAAGTATTATATTTCAGGTGTATTTTTCGCCATAATTTTGTTTTATTCCTACATTACTAAACCCAATCATCAAACCTTTGAAGTATTCGATTTCAATCAAAGAACCCATTTTAATACGATAATACCACCTCCTGGCGTCATATACAGGATGAAAGGAGGAATCGGGAATCAGTTGTTTGAATACGCCTGCTCCTATGCAATTTCAAAGACACAAAATTGGACCCTGTACATACACTACATTAATTCATCAGAACCAGTTCTGACCTATAATGAGAAAAATCGAGAATTTGCGATGAACTACTTCCAAGTTCCAATTACACACATAATAGACAATACAACACAGTTACAAGAAACGTGCGCAAGTGATGAAAATCTACTTGACCCATCCTACCAGCCGGATCCCAGCAAACTCTTTCGCCAAACGGGTTACTGCCAGTCGATTGAATATTTTAAAAATTACACGCAAGAAATTAAGCAAATGTTTCGGCCACGCTTGGAGTACCTTAATGAAACAAAACTGAAGGGTTTCGTCGATCGAATTAAAAGAACAGAAAGTGTTGCGGTTCACGTGAGACGAGGGGATTTTGTCAGAGCTCAAGGCTATTTTATTCCAGTTTCATATCAAAGACTGGCAATTAGAAGAATTGTGGAGATGTTGAAAAAGAGGAACGAGAAAGTATCACCGACATTTTTTATTTTTTCGGATGACATCGCCCACACAAAGACAAAGCTGAAGGATTTTGAAAAAGTGTTTGAGTTTGTGTACGTGTCGGAAGCAGGGAATACAAGCATAGAAGACTTTTATTTGATGATGATATGCAAACACAACATTGTTCCAAACAGCACGTTTAGTTGGTGGGCAGCCTACATCAATGAAAATCCCGAGAAGATTGTGATCGCTTCAGCTTTCAATCCAGAATTTTGGAAGGTTTGGGAAGGCAGCAACAGTACTAAAGCATTTTATAAAAGATTTTATAGCACTCTTTATCATCCTCATGATTGGATTGTCATTGATCCCTTTCCGGAGGATTGTGAAATTGGGGCTTCTATTTTGTAAAATTGTGCATTATTGTTATTTAAACTAGTATTTTTAAATGCATTTGCTTTATTCTGTTGAGAAATATATAAAAATGTTGAAAATAAAACATTCAATTCATTAAAACTTCCATGAGTCCATGAGTTAATGAGAAACTATCTATCTTGTTTGGTTGTTGAGACGAGAGTAAATTGAGAACGAACACAATCAGTTAAAATTGCCAGTCTTCCAAGATCCCACGATTTTATATGACATTCATTCAGAATTGGCAATGTGAAACCAACAATGCTATGTAAGGAAAATTTGTTTTCCAATTCTCATCTCAAAAAACATTATGCTTGATAAATGGCTTTAGGCTTTGTATAGATGGTTTTATTAATAATCAAGATCAAATTGACAGAAAATTGGCATGATGTGGTTTAATTCAATGTAACATCAGATATGTATGTAGGTAACAAAATCAATTGAATTTTTGTAACTCTTAATGATTGACAAAAGCATTTAATTTTTTTCCTCAATTTTTGGCTACAAGCAAGAAAAAAATTTGTTTTACACTGTATGTAAAAATGATAAAAGCTGCGAATAAACTTGAAAATTACTTGTATTGTCAATTTATTTTAAAATTTAAATACTATATAAGTCTATTTTTTTGCTCTTTTCACACATTTATCGCAGCAAAACAAATTGCAGGAATAATTTAAACCTTGTAAAAACTTTTTAATATTGTAATGAGATATTACATGACTATCTTGTTTAAAATTTAAAAACACGAGTGCAGTGTCTAGCGACGCAACTAGATTTGTATAAATGACTGCAGAAATCTGTAACATGAAATTTTATTTCATATGCGCTAAATGATTTCAAACAAGTTCAGTTGATGGACATTAAACTCAAGCATAATTATGGTTTTATTACCGTATTGGAAGGATTCCTCCTGAATGTTTTAGCTACACTGTTGTATTGTCAAATTTCATCCAAAATCGAATCTAAATCTATTCCTATACTGCCATTTAAAGAAGTTTTTAAAGTTATAAATGCACAGCTTCAACTAACAACTTAATTATATTTAGATGCTTTCACATCCATTGAATTAAAAAAGTGCTATAAAACGAAGAGTAATACACGATGGAAGTAAGTAAATTAGGATACTTCTTCCCAAATAATTTAGTTTATCACTTTGCTAAACTTCTGCTCTTGTCCAACAGTATGACTTGATTCTTTCATGACTTTTCTCTGATTTCATGCAACAGTGTAATTACTTCTTTCTCAACGCTTGCTTAAATTTGTATCATATCATTTACATAAATAGTTGAAATTTTCTTTTCTAAAATTAAATTCGCTAGAGTAAAAGCAGGTACGCATAATATTTCCTTCAGGTCACTCAACTACAAAACGGTCGTACTAATAGGTCTCTATTTCCACAGCTACAGATGTCAACTTTATGTCTCGTGAGTTTTATTGAGTTTTAGAAACTCAAGTTTCTCCCGTAACACCGTGGGGTTTGAAACCGTCCAGGTTCCCGGCGAAATTTTATCATCCGCTCTAACTCCAACTCAAATTCCTCCAAAGGTATTTCTCGACGAGGCCTAACGACCTAAACAAATATTTTTAAGGTGATTTTTAATGAATGTTTTGACTAACTTGCATGTGATTTACAGCATAACTAGCTATATTACCTGTACTCTTTGTCCTCGAAGAATATATTCTGTAAGCCGGGTTGTTGACAGAAGCCGTTTGGGATGTAGCTCTGACGAAGATTTTGTTATGTTTCGCCTTCGCATTTCAATTTCTTCTGGGGTTGGACCTCTTTGTCGTCCGCAACAGCCACCAAAACAAGAGATTGAACAAATTCTGCTCAAAGAGGAACCCATTTTTGTTGTTACTAAACTCAATAGTTTAGCTTTAAAAAATGAAGCAGAGAAAGCGTCCAAAGGCATAGGAAGTCACGAAGAGAATGATCTTTCAAAATGGAGGGACACGACGGGTAGCAACAACTTCCGAATGAATTCATCATTTCCCAAAAACCATTTCAGTTTGTTAATTCAAAAAGCAGGAAATCCGCTTATCACTTCTCATCTTATATGCCATAGAAAATATTTGAAATTTACAAAAATTTCCAATGTAAATTCTAAATCCTACAGACCTTCTCAAATTTGAATAATGACGAATTGAATGATGTCCCTACGAAAAAATTGATTTGAATCACACTCATTTTTCTTTTACAAATGAAAATCTTATTTGCAGTGACAATAGAAAAAACTGGGAAGCACGATGTGACAATAAGTTTAAATCATTTTGGTTGGTTCTGGAATAAAGCTGCTTCCAGTTGCAAATTGGATGTGAAGCTAATAACTGAAAGGATTACATTTTTGGTTGCGTTTGGTCCTTTTGTATATTATTAATGGAATTATGTGGTTGTATACAGAAAAACGGTGAGTTTGTATGAGTTTGAAGGAAATAGTACTCAAATTTCAAATGTAAGTCAAATAATAAGAAGTGGGTTTTTCTGATAAATAATTTTTTGCAGTGAAAATCCGCTTTTACAATTTGTTTATTTCAAAAATGTTTAATTAAAATAATTTTTTAGCTTCCATTCCACCGGATGCATGCTGCTACAAGGCCAACTCAGCATGAAGAAGGTTGAACCCCTCTTTATTGACGGAACCATCAGTCCTGAAGATCACCATTATAAGGTCATCACTTGCCCACATTTTATATGGAGTATCCGAGCAAATTTTGTCAGATCCGCTGTAGATAATATACATTTTAGCATTTCTGGGCATGTTTTCCCACGTTTAAAAATTAAATAAAAATGTGTACACTCTACTTTTCTTGAACACTTGTCCAGGACAAGTCCCGGCTTTCATTTGTACGAAGCTTATAGACAAGAAGGTGATCATAGCACGATTCCAAACTTTTCTGCACATATGTTACCAAATTGGCCCTTTTTGGATCATATCGATTGTTTGGTGGAATAAAAACGAATGTTGAAATCTCATTTTCACTATAAACCGATTTTCCTGAAGGTGGATGCTGAATCAGGCCGCCATAAGTGCGTACGAGAGATTGCCTAGATTCGGACGAAACTTTGGGATGTCCATAATCTGCACTGAATCTCATTTCGGATCCTTTACTTTCACCGGTGGTTTCTCCTGAATATAGAGTCAAAACAAGGACGTGGCAAGGAGTACGCAGCTCGTTTCCACCTGTATTATCCCTGTTTTTCGTTTTAAATTAAAATTAGTTCAGCTATTGAAAATTAATACAAATAGTTTTTTTAGCTTAAGTTGCCATTTACTTACATAACTCCATATTGATAAAATTCGGTTTTCCCATCGTCACCAATAGATATGCAGGCTCCTGTGAGTTCCCGCCCCATATATGAGCCTTCTCGGCGAACATTTAGAGTATACGTTACCGCGTTTCTAATTCTAACAATCCACACACAACGCTCGTTTGAGTAAATTCGGTCATAGAGCTTGTACGAGATGTAGGAGTAGGACGAGTCAATCAGTCCTCCACAAGAAGTAAGCTGACAAAACACTGGAAGTGTAAGTTGCCCCAACAATAAAACTGTAAAAAATAAAACTAACTGCATCGTGCACCAGTTGCAAATTATTTTAACTTTTACACACAAAAAATGTGACTCTTTATGACTTCATGGAAGATTGGAATGATATGAAAATAACTCAAAATGTTGCTGACTGGAATGAATGGACACCTAAAGTAACAATTTGTGGAGAGTATCACATTATCAAAATGAGTATGATGTTGCTCATGAAAACGACATCTTTAACCTTTCAATACGTCAATAACATTTGGCATATATACGGATATGAATATTATCAATTTTTAATGTAAAAGAAATGCGCTGAAAAGTTGGATGAATAACTTCTTACGTATTCATCTCCAAAAAATTTTTTGCAGAATGTCAGTTATGAGCAATTGGATTGGAAAAACGTCAAACATATTCCTTTAACCTTTCATTCATCCGCATTTACAAAAGAGTAAGCTGTAATACTTGGAAAGCCTTTCATACGTAATCACATTATCTTATCGAGAGTCAGCTTCAATACTTATTCCTCTTTTGTGACGCACATTTTCCAAGTAAACGAATTTAATAGATAATGTGAATACCTTTTTTATGTATGACATCTCAGTTTTCAGTAAGATTTTGCTTATTTAACAAAGTTTCGTCTGGACTCTCAGATCACAAACTAAACATGAGGCTCACAATTTTTTTCGTTTTTATTGGAACATTTTTTGTTCCCATATTTTCCCAGCAAACTATCTCATCTTGTGGTGGAGTGATTAATACCTCAGGATCTACGATTTCCTACAAACTGAACGAACAGATTACAAAACATGAGCGTTGTGTGTGGACTGTACGAGTGCCAAACGCGGAAACGTATACACTCAATGTAAATCGAGTGGGAACATGGAATGGGCGAGAAGTAACCGGAGCCTGCATATCAATCGATAGTACGGGAAGCACTGAAGTGTATCAATATGGAATTTTGTAAGAAATATTTTGTTTATACAAAAAAAAGTTTGATTTTTTCTATGACGATTTCCCCCAAATCTTTCAGAGATAATACTGGAACTAAAGAGCTCCGTACGCCATGTCATGTTCTTGTAATTACCCTTTATTCCGGCGAAGACACCAGCGATGGAAAAGGATTCTCAATGAGAATTACGGCAACAACTGGTTCTTCCAGAGTGTCCTCCTATTCCAAGCATCACATTGTAAACCATGAGGAAGGTGCCATTCAGCATCCGCCCGCTGAGAGGAGTGAATATAGTGAAAATGAAATTTCAACCTTTATATTTCTTCCCCCAACCAATACTTATAACTCAAAGAGGGTCAACTTGGTTACCTTCATAAAGAACAGCTTGGAAGGGGAGTCCTGCTACGATTATCTCCTCGTTTATAAGCTGCGGACGAAAAAGAATCGGGACAAGTCTTGGGCTGGCAGCCAAGCAAAGTAAAGTTACTGCATTTTTACTCTAAATAGAAGTTAGTTTACAGATTACAAAATTTTGCAATAATATTTTATTTTAGGGACGTGGACAAAGTTTGCGGAGACACTTCTTACAAACTGTGGGCGAGTGATGATGTCATCATGGTCATTTTTAGGAGTGATGGTTCCGGAAACAAAGCTGGGTTTAGTCTTCTTCACGCTGACCTTCCCATGTAGGCGGTATTTTCGTATCTACTATGACGTGGAAAGAAACCATTCGAAAAGAAATGTAATTTACGAAAGGTAGCATTGTTGTTGACAATCGAAATTACTAATTAATTTGTACACAAAAAATGGATACTTTGATTTGACTGCTAATTTAAAATCACTGTGTATTAAATGTATTTGAATTCATTCAATTTTTGTTAATTGTACCATCTATGAACAAACCATTTTCTTGTTAACATTCTTGGAATCATCCGACCAAAAAATGTTGATAGTGTGATGAAGAGTTTTGTGAAGAGAATTCACATCTGCATGAAATTAATAGTGCCCACAAATAGAGACGAGCTTTTATTCATCATAATTAACGAATTTGATGAAAGATAATAAATATTTTTTCTGAAATGAAATTGAAAAGAACGGGGGTTATCACAGCATTGATCTCCCTTTACATATAGTTAAGGATGTTTGGTTATCCTTTAAGAATCCTTGGGGGCAATATGACAATTATGCTACCGAGATGCTAAGATGCAAATAAATGATGACGATAAGAAAGACCGAAAGTCGGAGAGGAGTAGATTGTAGGACAAACGGTGACGAAGTGTCATTATTACTGATTCACCTTTGCATTCATCGAGTTCATCATGACATTGGTACAATTATCATCATCTTAGTGACTAATCTAAATGTATGGAACTCTAGAGCACACGAGTAGCGCATGCGTGATGCTGACATAACATCATACACATTTCAATGCAAGGAGTTATTACGGGGTCATAGTATCGTCAGCAATATCGTGACGGAACTCAGGCTACCGTCACCATATCATCAGCCTTTTTCACGTATTTAAGATATGAAACCGATTCGATACATGGTATTCCTTCGTGAAGCACATTTACACTACTTATATTATTTTACAATGTTTCTATATTAGTTTGGATAAAAGTAGAAGCAGTCACAAATTTTTTCCCATCAAGAAACATTTTGTGTCTTTAGTTTCCACAAAAACCTTATTTTTTTCAGAAATTTGGAAAATAGGACTGATTTCAACATCTACGCAAAATGATGACGATGAGTAATGATGATAAATGTAAAGTAAAAAACTAACATTACTAAACAAATGGCAGATTTTATTCTGTAGTGAAATGATTGAAATATAAAAACCTGAATTATTCTTATTTGCTCAAAATAAAACACAATTTGATTAACAAAGTTTGAAAACATTTGCAACCTTAAATTTCTTATACATAAAATGCTACAATTAAAAATGAAGTCAATTTTTAAAATTCCAAATTTCTCCATAAATTGAAAAAGTTTAACAGTTTTCGTCATACCTTTACCTTTTATTTATTATAATCATTTGGTAAATGTATATACATCTTAAATGCGTGAAATGTAATTAAATATGAAGGCCTAATAACCTTCAACATAAATAATTTCTTGTTCACCATGTTAATGCATGCTTCACCCTAGAAACTTTCCAATCACTGTTCTCGTGAAACTTCAAGGACTGTAAACCTGGGCAAGAGAACATCATCAACTGCATTAACTGAGATTCCTTCCATTTCCTACCAGGATTGGGTATTATCAAACTTTTCAATGCAGGGAATTCATGATTTTGTTCTAGCATAACTTTGACCATTGCTTCCCCTTCACTCACATCAATATAAAGATGAATCAAACTTGATTTAAAGAAACAAATAAACTCCGACACCTCTTCCACAGTAACAGAATCACCAACCTTTCCTGTTGGCATTATAATTGAAAGATTTTCTACCAATGGCACATCATCGTATATTGTATTCAACATTTTTGAAAACGTATCTCTGTCCAGAATGCAGACTTTTAACTCCCTCAGGTTTCCAAAGCTACTTTGGCCCAACGGAAAAATTGGCCCGATACAATATTCAATATCTAATCCAATCAGGTAATCACAACAAATCTCTAAAACCCATTCCACAGGTTCTTTCGTGCAATATTTTAATTGTAAATGTGTAAGATAGGGTAAATTTACCGCTGAGTTGGCTTTGATTTGAGTTTCTCCTAAACACGCTTGACCTGACACTGGAGATGGTTCGAGAAACGAGAGAGCCAGTGCCTTCAATTTTGGAATGTCTTTTAGAATTGACTCGAAATTCGGTTTACTAACATCAAGGTTATGTAGTGTCAAGGAAGTCAGATAATGGCCATAGTTGACAAATAACTTGTCAACATAAATTCTCACCGAATGGCAACCCTTTGCAATTGGGAGGTAGCTTTCAATAATATATTCACCATTCCAACATCCTTTCGTTTCTGAAATCGATAGCGAATTTGTGGGAAACGGATTACCAGGAAACTTGGCCCAAAAGCGAGGAACTTTAAATTGTGAATTTCCTTTGCTCCAATTTCTGGAAGCCGCCAAAATAACTGGAGAAAGTAATAAATCACTTTGTCGAGGGTTCCATTTGGTACGTTTCTCCAAATGCCGTTTTGTCAGCAAAAGTGTTGATTCCAGTGTGAATTGACGAGTCGACAAATCCACAAAGTTGTTTCATCATTTACTTTCTCCAAAATGGCTTCCTGCAACTGAAAGAAAAAAATGTTAAGCATTTATTACAGATTATACATGTTTTAATTTTATATCTTGGTTTTAAATTCACCTCGGGTGGTATATAATGCTCAAACCATTTTTGGTTAACTTCTGTGTTGTAATCTTAGCTTCCCATTTTTTAAACCTAGTAAGAAGAAAATACTGATGAATTCCAATTATTTGGAATGGATACAAATTAAATATTATATGTTTACCATTTCATTGGACCTTTCTCTATTTTTGGCATAATTAAATGGTGTAGCAAAAATAGTTTTTAGCAACAAACGGCAGATATACAAAGCTTCTTCTGAAAAGGTTTTGGAGAAATAAGCAACGGTTAAAACAAGCATCTTGCTCACCTTGATGTGTTTTCGTGAAATGATCACAGAAAGGCCAAAACGTGATGCATACCTATTGCATTTACCCTTTGCCAAGATCAAGTGAGTGTGAATGTCAGTTGTGACTGTGAGCAAGGCCATAAACGAACACACACATCCCAAAAGTGTTACACAAAATGAGTTTATGTTCATATAAAATAAACAAGCTTGTGTACACAGTGGCTAGTAACTAAAGCCCACAGTTGTTTACGTAGCGCTGCTCAGATTCACTTTAGGAATTGGCTTGATCATCTTCCTTGCTCTTGCACTCTCTATGGAAGATCAGTGCGGCTTATTTTCGTAACTATACGAGAATGCAACACAGACGAAAGAAAAGCAAGATGGTTCGAGTAAACAGTGGCTAATTGATTACGTGCACCTCACATCTGCTTTCATGGCGGAATACTCATCTCCCATCGTTTCACATCTGTTGAGTAAATCAGACATGCAACATTTCTATCGGGTTTACTCTTTCTAAGAGAAACCCATGAAAAAATCGTAGACTTTTGATGAAAAAAGGAAAACCAACACCATGATACTCACGCACCTACCTAATGCAAAATAAACTACGTCAATAAAATGATTAGGTTGCATCGGTGTGACCTTCTAAACTACATGGCATCCCTTGCTCTTGACAATAGATAAATGGGTAACGTGAAACATCCTTTCCAGGGTTTTCGATTAGCTCTTTAAACAAGAAACCACACCATCCATTTATTGCACTGAACTGAACAGCATCATGTTTCTAAACTCTTCCGGCAGCCAGTAACTGAAAACGTCAGTGGCCCACCCAAATTTTCTAGCGCTTTAGTTTAGGCAACTCAATCGAATATCGGACGATGATTAAAGCATTTAAAATAAAACTGGAAATGAGACACATTGTGAAAGAAAAAACTCAAAATGTTTACTCTGACTAACGCGAAATGCACGGTAAAATACGTGGAAAATTAAGACTCAAATGAGCAAGAAGCGATGACATTTTTATGAATGGAATTGAAATGGTGCTATGGTTTTAAGCGTTGGTTTCATCATATTGGCTGTGAGAAAATAAAAAAGTCTTGAATTTCTGATTGTTCACTCAAAAATATATTAGGAAACGCAATAGCCTTTAATCCAACCTTAATTGTTTGGGTTATGAGGACCAGGAAGCCGCCAAATTGAAGGGACTCGAAAGATATCTAGATTTTGTAAACATTTGCAAAAAAAGAAATGGAAATTATTTGGAAAATGTAAATAGAGATGTAGGAGTTTCAAGTGGCTTGGTTCAAAGCTCCAACGCCGATTTTAAGAATCAAAAAAGTAAACATAAGATAAAGGAATGAGTAGATGCGGTTGTTCAGCTCGGCTGCTTTCCACATCAAAGGAGTTGATATTTTGGAATTTTTGCTTAAAAACCGAGCAAGCCTCAAAGGAGTTCCTGTGACTTGAGATGGAAAAATTCGACTAGTTGTTTAAGTGTAATAAACATACGTTTCGATTAGGAAACTCAATTTTAGTTGAAATTGTGTTAGTCGGGATTGACTGTAAAATTAATTTGGGTTCATTGCTAATTCAAGGTATGTGATGAGTTATATGAGACGGATTGGAAATATTAAAGCAAATAAATTGGCCAACAGTATATAAAAATTCCGTAACAAGACTTGACTCGCATTTTTCTTCAACTTTTAAGTCGAAATTAAATAAGTCAAGCCGTCATAACGAAGTCAACTCTCAATTTATTTGAATTAATAGCCCAAATTTTTTGAAGGCTCGCCTTAACCAAGTATAGTACGACTTACATTAGACTAACAATGAAAATGTGGAGTTGCGATTAATATATTTTCCAACTCTATGAAAATTTTCGGCTTCAAAATCCAACAAGGAGGTAAAAAATATACGGGAATTAAGATTACCCTTTCCTTTTCGAAAATTAAATTTCACCGCAACTAGAGAGCAAAAAAAACTAAGATACAAATTAGCTTCTCGCAAATAGAGTATTTTGATCAATACCCATTTCCGAAAGCGTTTTAATTGTCGATCGAAAAACCACCAGGTGATTAGCCGTATAGCAGAAAATGCTAGAAAAGTAGCTCACCACCGTCTCCTTATTTAAGGTGGCAATGTACCAACTTTGAAACATGACGGGTTTCTGTTTCCGCATCATTCGTTTTAGCAGTTTTAACGATTCTTGGCTACTGCTGCTATCATTCATGGATGGTTTTATAAGCGAAGTTATGGCCAAGCTACTTTTAATTATGAACAGAGTCCTCCTTTTCACAGCCAACCGACATGGCCAATAATGCCTTATCATTTCGAGGCTAAGTTCATAGCATTTCATCGCAGAGGGAAATGTTAGAGAAAAAACAAAATATATAATGAATGTAATGGGCATCACACAAAAATAAATCTTCAACGGGAATACTTTCCACCCCACAATCGTGAAAGTATTGAACATAACGCAGAGTAAATAATTGCTCCCCATTAAAAGTCCAAATAATAAAGAAGTAAGGGCTTTGCCGATTCTGTGAATGATTCTGAGCTGGTTATAAATTTTAAAGGTGTTTTGATTCACATCAATCTCCTTAATTTTTCTCAAGTATTTCACATAATTGTTGGTGACGGCCATGGTTGGGTTTCCAAATGGAAGACAAAGTGCGAGCTACTTCTAAGCAGCAAACGTAAGAGAGAAACACTCGGGTGCTAAGCACCATCGTGGCTGTTGCAGCAGATCGGGTTTCTGGAGGTGGAAGAACGTCTTCAAAAGTGTAGTAGAAGGGGTCTAGTCGAAAATAGGCTGCAAGCAGTGGCATACCAAAACCGACAATGGGAAAGTAGATGACTATGACGAGCATGGAAATTCCCATTGTGTTTGGTTTTCGGTGGTGGAGGAATTTGTATGCTTCTGCAAAATGAATTGTTTAAATATTGGGAACAAGAACTGAAGTTGTTATTAGTATTAGTCAGTAAGCAGAAGAAGGATTCGCAGCTCACAAAAGGCGTCAGCTTTTCACTTAAAAATTTCCACCTCAAAGTCGAGCAAAGTGTTGAAGAACGTTTCAATCAGCTCAACGCCCCTCCCAATAGGGTGAGGTTTAAACCGCTGGTCATGACGGCAAATATTGCAGCCGCAGTAAGAAACCCGGTCATCAAAGCATTGACGGAGTTTTCAAAGCCCAAAAGAGACTTTAGGACTTGAAACACACAGAGTATAACTCCAAACCCGACTACGCCAAAACTACCAATACAAAAGGGATGAGTTTAGCAGGATTTCGTTCAATTTTCCACCGTTTTTCTTCAAAATTGAAGGATAAAACGGGGGATACAGGAATGGGGCGTACATGCGCTGATTTAGCTCCGCTGGTTTCCACATCAAGGGTGTTGTCATGTTTGGCCGTTATACGATGCTTAAATTATTTTAGTTTGGAAAAGCGAGACGTTTTTTGGTTTAGTGCTGCTCGGTTTGGTATACGCAACTAGAGACAAGAACCAATTATTTCCTACTTTATTGCTTTTTGTGTAAAGTTGCGTATTTTGACGTTAATAGTTTAGTCTTCCTTACACAACCAATATATACTTAAATCAGTAGGTAGATTGGTTGTGTATGTAACGCCTTCGTGAAATTTTTTTGGGAAGTAACAAACCCTTTTCGAAGGAACATGCTAGTAAAAAGTAATATGAAACAGTTTGATGACAATAGAAGGGCGTGTAACCATTGGTATTGTGTACAGAAACCAAAATTGTTTAATCAATTTCTACATTTCAAAACTAATCATAAAACTAATGTAACTTAGTTATTAATTTTAATTGGTCACGTGCTCATAACGGAACTCAAGACATACGTTAGTTGTTTATATTTTAATTCTCTCCTCCTTTCCGTTTAAAAAAATTGAAAGATTTATTTATTCCGTTCATGTTGTAACTAATCGCTTCAACCTTACAGGTAACCTACTCGATGATTATTATTTCGCAAAAAGGAGGAAACAATTATTTAATTGGACTTCGAATTTGGAAAGTTAAAAAATATTATATATGTAAATGTTGCAAAGAGACATTTTAGGGAGAAATAGGTGGAATTTACATCATATCATGTTCATATAATCTCTAAATTCTGGAAATCATGTTTATCGTGAGGAAATTAAATATAATATTAAATTTAACACAATGAATTAATTTGTGCGATAATTTCCAAAACCGAATTGCAAGTTTCAAAAGCTTAAACTTTTTTACAATATAATAGAATGTACTTATTCATATTTATTATTATGTTTGCATTAGCTACCTTTTGATCCACTTTCTCAAAACTTACCAACCGTACCGTAAGCTATGCAATTTTGCTAAGATGTAACTGAAACTGCGATTCTTTTTGCATTTATATTATTACCGTACTGAAACCTCTTTTTACAACAACTAACATTAGATTCCTAATCGTCCTGTATAGGATCATTACGGCGTTACAAATTCTTGTCCTAACTTCAACTACAAATATTAACAAAGCGACAAGTAGTCCGACTGAAAGAATTGCAAATATATTACCATTTAAACTCGATATAACTTCACCACCGGTGTCATCTTCCTCGCCTTCTTTAACAATACTAATTTCTGACAGCTTCGGCATACAAATATGTCTGTATATTTAACCATAAAATCCATCCACCACTCCAAAATTCCGTTAAAATGCATTTTTCTAAGAATAAGGGGGCTCACCCAACGGAAAAAGCACATTTCTACATGAGTGCTAAATAGTGATGTTCTTGTTCTTGTACGCAATACTTAGTACCAAACTCATGAGCAAACACGGGCCTAAGGCCAGCTGCAGTTTTCGATTATTAACAAGATTTTCTGAGATCGGGTTCTCTTGTTCAAAAAGCGCCCTTATTGTTGGCAGAAACACTGAAAAAACGTTTCATGCGTCAAAGATTTCGTTTCGAAGGACCTGGGTCTTCGACGCCTTGTCTAAACTTACGATTACAACTGCCACAAAAGTGACGGCAAATATGACGACGCCAATCCATATCCAGATGGGTGGCTCGAATATATTGAACAGCTCCTCAAATGGTAATCCGGTGATGGGAGCAACTCCACAACTCACAAACAAGAGTTTTGTGGTGTGGAATTTGTAACGGATTTGATCATAGTTACCCATTTGTAGGATAGCAAAGTTGGATGCTGCACTAGAATCAGCAAATGATATTCCATCATCGTTTCCTTTCACCCCATCTAGAGCAAAACTGAAATACTTTAAGCTGATATTATAATTTTGGTTTCAATATAATTGATATAATATGCCATCCGGGCTAAAAAACCGTTTTTGTTGCAAGAGGAAACATTTGTAATTATAAACCCAACTAATTGGAAATGGCAAATTGTTTTTTCGGTGAGCGTGAAGCCGTAATTCTGATATTTGCAAGCACAATATATTTGTAATGGCACACTATGGACGTATTATTAAATAATGTAAAAAAAATTTAGGTTATTTTAATTTTGGGTAACTATTGTATTGTGAAATATTTAGTAACAACATGTTTTCAAATAACTCCATTTTGTACCAAACGTTCATCTGTAATATTTGGCTGATGGCAAAGAAAGCATAAGAAACATTTATTTCTTTGATTTGAACAAGTCTGATTATTATTCAAACGGAGACTAATTGCCTCAATGCCAATTTGTTTAATTTGAATTACTAAAACCCAACGAAGACAGGCATCTGCTTGATTCCATAAACCCAATTCACAATCTGCTTGATTCCATAAACCCAATTCACAATCTGCGAATTTATATGCCTACTTTCTCGTTCAGGAAGAAATTTCAAAAAATAGCTGTAATATAAAGGATAATGAGATTGGTTTAATTAATTTCATTACTTTCAATGGTACCAAATAATAATTTTGCAAGTGTTGCAGTAAACTTAAATATATTTGCCTTTATTCCACGGTAAGAAATACATGACGTTTATTATTTATTCAAATTGATTGAGAACAATGTCAATGTCAGATTTTGAGAAAAACAACATTATTATCAATTAATTCCTATTTCTATCACGAAATATTGGTCAAAAGGAAACCAAGCAAATATAAGCGTGAACGAGAAAAAGAATCGACAATTTCCCATCTGAATTGCAGCACACAACCAGGATTTACAATTGAACCACTCCAATCCTCTTCATGATTTCTGAAAGTTTTTAACAGATGTGCATGTGTGCAAGGCTGTAGAATCCGATGGAAACTAGCTGGGAGCCGTCCAGCTGCATCCTAACTAAAAAAAGACATTTAGAGTTAAAAATCCTCAAACCCGCTAGTAGTAGCGGGTGGAAAATATTTTTTGCCACCGTTGCAAGCTGGCCCCGCTACCAGAAGCCGGGCGTCGCTCACTGACTATCATTTATTCGGTTCAACGAAAATTTTGGAATGTTTACCTATTTTCTTGTGAACATTTCATGTGTATTATATATCCGAATATTTCCCACCAGAGTAGTTTGTAAACAGTATTTATAATATTTGTAACCACCGAATAATAATTTTGCTAATGTTACAGTAAAATATATTTCCTGCATACCAGGATAAGAAGTACATGACGTTTATTATTTACTCAAATTGACTGGAAACAACACCAATGTTAGATTTTGGGAAAAAAGATTTTAACTCAAAATTATTATCAATTTACTCATACATTGGTTAAAATGAAACCCAGAAAATATGACAGGAACGAGAGAAAAATCGGTCATTTCATATCTGAATCGGTAAATATCACATAAAAATTAATTTCATTACTAGGAAAGCGTATATCAGTTCCGTGCTTCATGATCCAATATTGACATCTCGACATATTTCATAATTATAAGACCGATTAAAAATTTACTCGGCTCAAATATTGTCCTAATATAAATAGCAAATCAAATATAATTTATTCAAATAACGGGGGTTCAATTGGAATTTTAGGAATCATCTTTGTTATCATATAATTATGCTCACAGGTTTCTTCACTAATTTTTGGGCAAATGTGAATGTTCCAAGGGACGAATTAATACTTGTTGACGAGAAAGAAAGCCATCCGTCTTCCATCTGATTTCCTGCAAACAACCAGGATTTACAATCGATCCAATAAATTTTCCATCGTGATTTCGAAGCTTACTCTGTCGAACAAGGTACTTGTTCCGTTTATAAAAGGTAATGGGAAAGACTGTTTTATTTAATATTATTACTTATTTTAACAATATTAATGTAAAGGATAATGAGATTGATTTAATTAATTTCATTACTTTCAGTTGTAACAAATAATAATTTTGTAGTGAATCAGTAAAATATATTTCCTGCATACCAGGATAAGAAGTACATGACGTTTATTATTTATTCAAATTGACTGAAAACAATGTCAATGTTAGATTTCGGGGAAACCATTTTCACTCAACACTATTATCAATTAACTCATATTTCTATAACAAAATATTGGTCAAAGGGAAACCCAGAAAATATAACATAAACGAGAGAAAAGTCGGTCATTTCCCATCTGAATTGTAGCACCAAACCAGGATTTGCATTTGAGCGTCTCAAAATCTCAACATGATTTCTGAACTCACTTTAAAAGTTTTGATTTTTCATGTAAACTTTGCAAGTTTCTTCCAGTGTTCGCCCATCCGGTGGGACACCGATTCGCAAAGAATGGTGCGAATCAAGGAATTTGAACCCGCTTGGTGTAAAATAACCGTTTTCAGGCTGTGTGTTGCTCTAACGTGCATTGGAAGTTTGCTAGTCGTATCCGAAATTATGATGTGCATTTCTGCAAAGGAAGTTGGGTACGGGGTGACTAGAGTCATTTTGCTAGCTCTTTTTATAGGCAGCCTTTGCTACAGTTTGACGGGATATTGTGCCAGGGATGAAATGGCAGCATTTGTAAATAGTTTGCTCCAATTAGAAAATCATCATCAGCGTCATGGAGGTTCATCACGTCACGAAAGCATAACCACAATACTTGTCGTCTCCACTGCCGTTATTGTGCCTCTTGGCACATTTTTTATCCCAATGCTTACTCTTGGCCAGCCAGGAGGGACGTTCAACTCACCAGGTTTCTCTGTAACGAAACCCCATGCCACTCTGCTCTATATAAAATTACGCTATTCCTCACGTATTGGATTATGATGCAGCCATGTTTAATCACAGCATGGCCAACTATTACAATCATGATCTCCTCTCTACTTTCAATCAACGCACACTTTAAAAAACTCAAAATATTAAGTCGTGGTCCATTTAAGTCGACTGCTGAGCTGGAAAAAATAACAATGTTCTACAGAGCTCTTCAACTATGTGTGAATCTCCATAATAAAGTTTATCAGCAATTCTTTTGGACTTCGATCCAGTTCAACGGCTCTCTCCTCATTGTATCCTTTTCATTCTATATGATTGTTTTCCACGATGTGACTCCTCCCATGGTTGTCATTTCTACGTTGCTCTTCATTCCACTGGTAGGATTTGTGGTAATGCTTTTGGAAGTGGGAAGTCAACCGTTACTTCTTTCGAAGGAGATTATTCATTCGTGGAAGAAATGGAAAGGCTATGGTTGCAATCATATATGGATGGCCAGGTTTATGAAGAGTTGCAGACCCATCACCTTTTACTCTGGCTCATTTCACAAGGTGGACAGATCGAGGGCACCAATCATTATCAGATTTTGCTTACAGCGAACATTTTTTCTGGTATTCAAGACTAGGCTGGATTAAATTGAGGTAGCTGGTGAGGAGCCGAATATTCAATTTGATTGTCGTTACCGTCACTGATAAACGATTGCCCGGTTAGTAAGTTCGTATTGGAATAGCAGAGAAAGGATTAGTCAGTAATATATTAGTTTACATTGCTCTTAAACTATGGGTTTATTAATGTATGGATAATAAGATGAGCACATTATATATGATTACAAATAGTAGAATATTCCATGACGGTGATTAATAGATCAAGCTGGATAGTTCTACAACGTACTCCTTTGTGGTTATTTCTGTCAAATTTATACTAAATATTACGAATAATGTTTTACGAAATTATTTATTGTTTATGCATCAATACATTACATATTTTCCGTACAAATCACTTGCTAATGTTTAAACCATAAGTGTGAACCGTTTGTGTGCATATATGTTATCGCTTTTCTTTATTTATATATAAAATAATGACTAAACGAATTAAAGTGAGGGTCACAATTCCTGTAATTTCTTTGTGCGAGTAAAAAATGTAAACAAATACTACAAAAACAATATACAAAGAGGAAGTCTCCACGTTTGGTGAAATTTTCTTTGGCTTGGTTGTTTTTTGCTACTAAGCGTTCTTGACAGTCAAAAATACGTTTCGCTCGGATTTTTTGATAAGATAAGAACCTAATAATTGTCGTAACAATAAACTCCATGAAATCTTGAGCTAAACTTTGAGAATGATCCGCCATTGGCGTTAAGTAGATAAATGCATTAAGTTCAAGTGCCGCTTAATTGTCATTGAAAGTCCGTTTAATTGTTATCGATATACTTTTAAAATGATAAAAACATAACGCAACGTCAAATAATTTGAGCAAACATGGCGAAGTGGATGCATGACGAGGGGTTAAATACATGTTTAATTGTTTTCTTGTGAACGTTTCCTGTGTATTATATATCCGAATTCTTCGCAATAGAGTAATTTTGTAGGACAGTAATTATTGTATGTGTTATGTTGTGGAACGTTCAGTCATGCTATCTTTAACTACAAATTTAATTATTATTAAACTAGGGAAGCGTATTTCCTTTCCAAGCTACATGATTTATTAATGATACATATCTCAACATATTTCATAATTATAGGACCGATTAAAAATTTACTCGGCTCAGATATTGTCTTAATATAAGAAGCAAATCAAATAATATTTATTCAAATAACGGGAGTTTAATTGGAATTTTAATAATCATATTCTGTTATCATATAATTATGCTCACAGTTTCTTCACTAAATTTTGGGCAAATTCGAATTTTCAAAGCGACGAATTAATACTTGTGGACGAGAAAGAAGGCCATGGATGAATCAGATTTGGGGAAATTACAAAACGTTCAATTTCAAATGGAATTACGTATCTGGGCATGACTATTATAGCATTGTTTACTTGTTCACATACGTTTCACACACGTCCGGTTAAGGAATTGCGCTGGATTCTTGTATTTTTAACAAAATTATTGTATGGTTTACATCTCTGGTGATCTATTGCGCAATACTTAATTGGATTTACCTGGTGAAACTTGAGGAGCATATTCCGAGAATGCTCCATGGGTCTGGGCTACCATATTTTCAGGGTTTATAATAGGCACCTGTAGGTCCACTTTGGCTATCTCAGGTTAGTCCACTTCACTTGGGTTTTTTAAATAAAAATTAATTACGTAAAAACAATTAAGTTTAATTGCTCAGTCAATTTTACAGTTTTAGATGTAATTACTTTACGATGGGTACCTTTCATCTATATTAACATGCTGGCAAATCAAAAAGACCCAGAAATGAATGCAAGTACTTCAAACAAAATGATTTTCAAAAAAGAAGACGAAACGGGGAAAATAAACACCTCATTTTTAAAACGCCATGTAAAAATGTAAAAATGGAATTTTGACATGATGTTTTTTGCAATCGGTTTCTTATCGAAGCCTCTAAGACTACAACACCTTGTCCATTATTCAGTACCATTGAGCGAACGTGAGCTGGTTTACAAATTGTTACTCTAACTTCCACCACAAATATTAACAAAGCGAAAAGTAGCCCGACTGAAAGAATAACAAATACAACTTATATACTTCTTCAACCTTTTCCAACAGCTAACCAAAGCTCCCCGCATTGACTTGCATAAGATCACAATGGCTTTACAAATTCGTTTTCTAGATTCCATCACAAATATAACTAAAGCGGCAAGTAGCCCGACTGAAATAATTACAAATACAACGGCAATATTACCCCTCAAACTCGATATAACTTCGACACCTGTGTCTTCTTCCTCACCTTCTTTGACAAATTGTATTCCTGCCACTTTTGGCATATAATTGACCATAAAGTCCGT
>JAQGAP010000907.1:0-25069 GCA_034697805.1 Orchesella bifasciata | reverse complement strand
AAGCTGGAACACTTCTTCCATGGGGATGGCTTGAGGTAGTGTTCCCATAATACTAGCAGCGTTTCCTCGTTGGATGGATAGAGCACAATCTAGATAGATTGTGCTCAAATTAAGATGAAGTAAATGAAACAATTCTTCAATTCTTAATTATTTACAAACAAAATTGTTAGAAACCAGTTTTCATTTAAATTGAGGCAGTTATTAGAAACTCTATACCACTAATCACAACATGTATATAAACCGTTCTTTAGCTTATTTCACCAGTATTTCACTGCTCTCCGTTAGATCAGGTTGATTGAAAAACGACTACAACATGGATTTACTCGTTGATACGTTGTACGCCATAACACTGACCTCAATTCGGGTCTACAAATGGTGCGAACTCCAAGTTATCAAACTGTTCAGTGGTGTTATCCGAAACTTAATAATTTTCTACGCAGAAAAATGGCTGGGTATAATTATTCATTTACCTGGAGAGCCTCCCAAAATACTTTCTGAAAAGGATGAAAAGCGAATTCTAGCAGAGTGTGGGTACAACTCAATTTGCCACGTCAAAGTGAAGGATCTCTCTTACTTTAATCGAATTGCGAACGAATTCAAGGTTGGGCAGGTGGAGACATACATGGATGGAATCTGGGAGCCATTAAATGGGGAAGAGGAAATAACGGAAATGGAATACCGAATACTTGATAAAAATATCCACAAATGTTACAGAGACTGGTGGCCTGTTAATAGGCTACTGTGGTGGTTGGAGCTCGGAGCCTTTAACCTACAAACTGTGGGACGAGCTTTTGAAATCGGAAAAAGGCATTATGATCTGGGAAACGATTTATTTGAAAGCTTTCTCGACCCGTGGATGCAGTACACATGCGGATATTGGGCTAAAGCTGATAATCTGAATGATGCACAAATCCATAAAATGGAACTGATTGCTAGGAAGCTGGATTTGAAACCAGGAATGAGGGTTCTTGACGTGGGATCGGGGTGGGGCATGTTATGCAAATATCTGGCGGAAAATTATGGCGTGGAATGTGTTGGCATCACGGTTGGCGCAGAAGGTGTGAAATATGCTCGAGAGAAGTGCAAAGGTCTCAAAACAGAATTTCGGGTGCAGGACTATCGGGATGTGAATGAAAAGTTTGATAGAATCCTTTCCATCGGTATGTTTGAGCATGTTGGCCATTACAACTATAGGAAATATTTTGAGGTACGTCCATTGTTTTTTAATTCATGATATTAGTGTGAAATTAATATGAAAAGTAATGCATATTTGTTTTTCAGGTTCTGCATAAATGTCTCAAAGATGATGGTCTTTTTCTACTACACACGATTGGTGTCAACCACCAGAACATGTACCTTACTGAGCCTCTAATTCAAAAGTACATATTTCCCAATGGCTGTCTTCCATATCACAGACATATAACTGATAAAACGGAAGGTCTTTTTATCATTGAAGACTGGCACAATTTTGGACTCGACTATGCAAAAACCCTTACAGCATGGCGTGACAATTTTAGAACGAATTGGCCAACAATATCTCACAAATATGATGAACGTTTTTACCGATTATGGAACATCTATCTCTCTGGGTCCATTAGTGGGTTTGCGGCTAGAAAATTCCAGCTGTGGCAAATTGTATTGTCCAAAGATGGTTTAAGACGGGAGTACAGAGCTGCGAGATAGTTTACTCCGTAAAATAAAGATGTGACGTGTTAAAAAATGAAAGTTACAGAAAAGGGGGGCCTTTGTTCTTGTTCATTGCATTTTTATTTCAATCATAAAATTATGGATATAGAAGAGTAGCATTTACATTTCTTTTAACGCAATACTACCCTACGGCTACAGCATTTAAAATTAACGCAATACTGCTGAATGACTTTAAATAATTTAAACGCATTTTCCATTAAACGCAACATCGTTGATCTTCATTGCAGCCACTGTCCCAAAACATGGCTCTGTAGCCGCTTGGACAAGCGCCGTCCACACATATTGCTGCCCTTCTCCCACTTCTTTGAGCTTGACAAGAGAGCGCCTCTGGAAAAATGCAAGCATTTAACTTTCCAAATCAAATTGAGCTTGACCTACAAACACATTAGTTTAGATTTTTCTTACCACTGCCAATGAAATAATAATACGCCAACATGACGAAAACAAGTACAACTGCAATTCTACCCATATTGTTGGTTTTCTCCCAGTTAAATGTGAATTGGAAACTATGAGAAAATTTTTTGCTCTATGCCTTTCGTTATTTTGGTCACGTAGCTAATGATTACTGTGAAATTGTTTCGGCAACATTGAGATCCTATTTATAATACAGCGAATAATCATGTTACATATTACCTTCATCGTAATATCGAACGATCTTGAACGAAGCAAATGAAGTAATGAAGTTAATTAACTCTAAAGTGAAAAACAGATATGTTACGTGTGATTTTGTGTCGGTTTTGTCAATTACCATGTGTTGGTTTTTGTTTAAGTATCGTAAAGAGAAAAGAATTGATTTACCAACGAAATCCGCATAATAATTTATTGCAATGAGTTTGGCCCAGCTTTCTACTTACGTGATATTTTACACATTCGTATAACGGCCTAAAAATCTTATTAATATATGTGGTTCATTATAGAGAACTCCGCTGTAGACTTTGAGAAGCAAATACTTTACTGAGATTCTAAAAAACACAAAAATAATTTACATCTGTTGGAATAAATATTCTTTATCGTTCTTGTCATCGTGTGTGCAGATAAAGTATACGTATTTAGCACAAATCTATTAGAATTCCATATTACTATGAAGCAAAAGGATAATTAAACCAGTTTATGCATTAACCTGTGGGAAAACTCCATCGTCGAAAAGGTTTTTAGTTCAGCAAGCGTCTGTGATGAAAATTTTATGAACTATTTATTAAAACTTTATACTGCCTAAGGTGGGATCACCTTGCTCTTGGTTTGCACCACTTTACTTTAATTATAGATTAAAATGCTGCACGAACCCTATCAACTCTTCATGAAATGACAAGCCAGGATGAAATATTGAAGAAGATTTGAGATGTTGAAGGTCATTTTGCATAGCATTAAATTTTGGATAACATGTGTTGTTGTAAATTATATCACGGAATGAAGAATAAGTTGAGAGTGACGAGACGACAAGAAACAGGAAATAATACACAGTATGGAAGCTGACAAAGGTTGTAAAAAAACCTGTATTGTATATTTTATGATACCTCTTTTTGCCTTTGAATTGGAATGTCTTCATGCAAAAGCTACCCAAAACATTTTTTGTTGGGCTACGCACTACGCTATTGTTTTGATGATAATAAAGACATTCAACATTATGACCTTCCCATCTGGATTGAATCCATGTCTCCTAGTTTTTATTCCAACAGTCTGGGTTTGCTACTCTAGCGATAATCATCATGGGTATCATTATCAACTGTGTGTATGGTGTAAACGTGGCAGTAATTCGAACCATTAAATTTATTGAATTGGGAGGCATAAAAATAATTAGTGTACCTTTGAGGCGAAAAATCGTCTCAGAAGGGGAGAAATTGGGAATCGTATTTCACTTACCTGGAAAGCTCAACGATGGGGTTTCGGAGGAAGATGAGAAACAAATCTTGAAAAAGTCAGGCTACAAATCCATCTGCCAACTGAAAATCAAGAATAATTCATTTTTCAATCAAATTGCCAACCAAGGCATGGTCGGTTTTGCGGAGGGGTACATGAACGAGAACTGGGAGATTGTTGGAACTGATGACGAGATAACAGAGTTCATCACCCGTATAATGGAAAGCAACACGTTTGAAAAATATTTGCATCCCATGAACAGATTCCTCCATTATATGGAGCTCCAAGCGTTTAATTTGCAGACGACTGGAAGAGCCTTTGAAATCGCGAAGAAACATTATGATCTTGGCAATGATTTGTTTGAGAGCTTTCTTGACCCTTGGATGCAATATACATGTGGATATTGGGCAAAAGCAGATAATCTCAATGATGCACAAGTAGCAAAAATGGATTTGATTGCGAGGAAGCTGGATTTGAAACCTGGAATGAGGGTTCTTGACGTTGGGTCAGGGTGGGGCATGCTATGCAAATACCTGGCAGAAAATTATGGAGTGGAATGCGTTGGAATTACAGTAGGCTCAGAAGGGGTGAAATATGCGAACGAAAAATGCAAAGGCCTTCCGGTTGAATTTAGAGTGCAGGATTATCGAAAAGTGGACGAAAAGTTTGACAGAATTGTTTCAGTTGGGATGTTTGAGCATGTTGGACCAAAGAATTATGACAAGTATTTTAAAGTACGTAATTCGTTTCAGGCAGCATAATATCTGTTATGGTGTTTTTAAATATTTTAAAATGTTTAAATGTGTATGTATTTTAGGTTCTCCACAACTGCCTCAAGGATGACGGAATTTTTCTTCTCCACTCAATTGGGGTCAACCACAAGAACATTCCCCGTACCGAACCATTTACTCACAAGTACATATTTCCGAATGGGGGTCTTCCGTATAACAAAGACATTACGAAAAGGACTGAAGGCCTTTTTATTATTGAAGACTGGCACAATTTTGGACCAGACTATGTGAAAACACTTTTTGCTTGGAGGGACAATTTTCAGCGGAACTGGCCAACAATTTCCGAAAAGTATGGGGAGCGGTTTTATCGCATGTGGAACTTTTACCTTTGTGGTGCAGCCTCCTTGTTCAAATCTAGAAAGACACAGTTGTGGCAAATTGTGCTTAGCAAAGATGGACTAAAACGAGAGTATAGAGCTGCTAGATAAAAATTTGACTTGAGGAATATCACGTATCTTTACTCATATTAATTATAATATTATCATATATGTGTACAGTTTTACAAATACATAATATTTGTGTCACACGAAAATATAAAAGCAATAAAGCGTCACTTATGCATGCAAACACATGCACTGCACATGGATAAATAAATTGAGGGTGAGGTCAATATCAAGATCAACTGCAAATCGGGAAGTGTTATGCATTCTGTTGAAGAAATGACCATGAATCATATCATAGAAATAATATTAAGTAGACTCATTTTCATAATACGAACAAATCGAACAAATCGAACATATAATTAATTGATTCTTCCAGAAAGCTGGAAAATTTGCAAGCAGGAAATATCACGACGAAATCACAAACCCTTAAAAAGTAAACATCACGAAGTCACATTTAATCCTATCAACAGATTTCTGCATTATTTGAAATTTCAAGCATTTCCAGACGACTGTCAAAGCCTACCAAAGCAATAAAGCATTATGATTTATGACCTTGGATATGATTTGTCTCAGTATTTTCTCGATCCGTGACCGCGATACACTTGTACTCATGCCTTCTAAATATTGGGCTAGGTCATAACCTCAATGATACACAACATGTGTGATTAGCATGATAAAGTTTATAGGAAACAGCCTTTCTAAAAGTGTTCACGTTCCGTATCGTCACTTGCTTGTTGGTTTGATTCATAATGTTTACACTATCTGTGACATGTGCAGCTTACTTGGAAAAGCAAATGTTTATGTTCAATCGGCAATGTTTTGATTTATTTCGTTCGCATTATGAAAAAACCAGTTTGATTGATAATAATATTAATTTACGTAGACGTTTCTACATAATGCATTCACTTCCCGATTTTGCAGTTCATCTTGACCTTGCGGTCAATTTGTTTATCCATCGATGTTTGCAAAATATTATGTTTATAAACAAACACAATCTCTGAGCTTTCAATACGACCCATTCAGCCGAACTCAAAATAACTACGAAATATTCAGCGAAATGTTTGTGAAAAAACTGGATTACCTTCATTAAGTATTTTCGTATAAATTCGGATGTACGCACCAGGTGAACACCAGAATGAATTTGGAGTCCAACCAAACGTAATTTTGCAGATGTAACTATTATCCGTTACATAATTTGCAAGGAATTATTTTGATCAATTATCATGCACAGAACTCATCGTGTCTTGTTGCTTCTAGCCATCATTTTTGTGGCATTTCATCTTAACAGTGGTGTTGGTAAAAGAAAGCTTATAATTTGTTAGCACATACCACATTTATAAAGCAACAACAGCAAATATGCAAACTGTTTAAAAACAGTCACATTCCATTCACTTCAAAATTATTACTTTCCTATAATATTTATAGACGCACTCTCATGCCAGGCCCAAAGGAACGGGAATCAACCGGCGATATGTGTTTTTGGAAGCTGTCCACGTTGCTGCATTTGAATGGCTGCAAAAAATGAGGAAAGATTGGTAATTTCTTATTTTAAAAGAAAGTACTACCAAACGTGTAAATATTTCTGTATAAGTTTGTTAAAGAGTGAGAGTTTATTGCTTTTAAATTTTTACCGAATATTCGTGAAGTAAAATCAATTTACTTGTATTTATATCACTGTCACAGTACACATGATAATTAAAATAAGTACAAACACGTGAAAATCGTAAAACTTTTTTTTATCTAGCAGCTCTATACTCCCGTTTTAGTCCATCTTTGCTCAACACAATTTGCCACAACTGTAACTTTCTAGATTTGAACAAAGAGGCAGCACCACAAAGGTAAAAGTTCCACATACGATAAAACCGTTCTCCATACTTTTCTGCAATCGTAGGCCAGTTGCGCTGAAAATTTCCCCTCCAAGCACGAAGTGTCTTCACATAGTCTGGTCCAAAATTGTGCAAGTCTTCAATAATAAAAAGCCCTTCAGTCATGTTCGTTATTTCTTTGGCACTCGGAAGACCCCCATTAGGAAATATGTACTTGTGAGTAAATGGCTCGGTACGGGGAACGTTCATGTGGTTGCGTCCAATAGTATGAAGAAGAAAAATGCCGTCATCTTTGAGACATTTATGAAGAACCTGAAATACATACACATTTTAATTTATGTTCATATCACCAGGAATGAAATTATATTGCTAGAAGCGAATTACGTACTTTAAAATACTTGTGATAGTTTTTCACTCCCACATGTTCGAACATTCCAACTGAGACAATTCTATCAAACTTTTCGTTCACTTTGCGGTAATCCTGTACTCTAAACTCCACCGGAAGGCCTTTGCATTTTTCGTTAGCATATTTCACTCCTTCTGAGCCAACTGTAATTCCAACGCATTCCACCCCATAATTTTCTGCCAGGTATTTGCATAACATGCCCCACCCTGAACCAACGTCAAGAACCCTCATTCCGGGTTTCAAATCAAGTTTCCTCGCAATCAAATCCATTTTCGCTACTTGCGCATCATTCAGATTATCTGCCTTTGCCCAATATCCACATGTATATTGCATCCACGGATCGAGAAAACTCTCAAACAAATCATTGCCAAGGTCATAATGTTTCTTCGCGATTTCAAAGGCTCGTCCAGTCGTCTGCAAGTTAAATGCTTCGAGCTCCATGTAATGCAGGAATCTGTTCATGGGATGCAAATATTTTTCAAACATATTGCTTTCCATTACACGGGCGATGAACTCTGTAATTTTGTCATCAGTTCCAACAATCTCCCAGTTCTCGTTTATGTATTCCTCCCCAAGACCGAGCAAGCCTTGGTTAGCAAGTCGATTGAAGAATGAGTTATTCTTGATTTTCAGTTGGCAGATGGATGTGTAACCTGACTTTTTCAAGATTCGTTTCTTGTCTTCCTCCGAAACCTTATTGTTGAGCTTTCCAGGCAGGTGAAATACGATTCCCAATTTCTCTGCCTCAGAAACAATTTTTCGCCTCAGAGGTGCACTAAATAGTTTTATGCCTCCCAATTGAAACAATTGTAAGATTCGGATTACTGCCAGGTTAACAGCATACACGCAGTCAGTAAGAAAACCCATGATGATTATCGCTAGAGAATCAAATCCAGACTGTCTAGAAGAAAAACTAGGAGACATTCAATTCTCCTTCTAGACTGGCCATTATAATCATTTGAATATAGCGTAGCCCAACAAATAAATGTCCTGTGTGAATTTTCCAAGAAAACAATGAAGCACCCCACTCAAATGCAAAATCTAGGCATCATAAAATGTATATTCCCTTTTTCTCATCATACGTAATTAAGTTGATTCTTTGTAGTACAAAGTTTGTACGCTTTCATACAATGTTATTGTTGCTTTTTGCCATTTCATCATAATCACACTCACAACTTTATCTAGCTTTCATGATATAATAGTATCCTTCCGTCCATGACATAACAACCTTCAACATCTTACATCTTCGTTTATTTCATTCTCGTTGTATTATCTCATGCAGAGTTGAAAAATAGTGCGTCTTCTGCAGAATTTTGTACTAGTACAAAATTCTGTATTAAAAAGTAAACTGGTGCGAACCAAGATGTTTTTATCTCTGGGTTATCTCACCATATACCATATTATTATGCATTGTAAAATTGTAATGACATGTTCATAAAACTTCCAGCCCAGATGTTTGCTGAATATAAACTGTTTTGACGATGGAATTTTCCCACAGTATGACACGTTAATGCGGAAAGTGGTTTAATTATCCAACGCTCAACCTGTCGCCACGTAGTAATATGGAATTCTAATAGGTTTGTGCTAAATACGTATACTTATATCAGAACATAGGATAAAACTATGAAGAATATTTATCCCAACAGATGTAAATTATTTTTATGGTTTTTAGAATCTCAGTAAAGTTTTTACTTCTTTAAGTCTACAGCGGAGTTTTCTATAATGAACCACATAATATTAACAGTATTCTTGGGCCGTTATACGAATGCGTAAAATATTAACGTAAGTAGAAAGCAGGGCCAAACTCAATGCAATAAATTATTATGCGGATTTCATTGGTAAATCAATTCTTTTCTCTTTACGATACTAAAAACATAACCAACACCTGGTAATTGACAAAACAGGCTCAAAATCCCACGTAACATATCTGTTTTTCATTTTAAAGTTAATAAACCTAATTTGCTTCGCTCAAGATCGTTCGGTATTTACGATGAAGGTTTTATGTAACATCGGTATTCTCTGTATTATAAAATGGGATCTCAAAGTTGCCGAAACAATTTCACAGTAATCATTAGCTACGTGACCGAAATCTAGGAAGGCATAGAGCAGAAATTTTTTCTCATAGTTTCCAATTCAGATTAAACTGGGAGGAAACCAACAATATGGGTAGAATTGCAGTTGTACTTGTTTTCGTCATGTTGGCGTATTATTATTTCATTGGCAGTGGTAAGAAAAATCTAAACTAATGTGTTTGTAGGTCAAGCTCAATTTGATTTGGAAAGTTAAATGCTTGCATTTTTCCAGAGGCGCTCTCTTGTCAAGCTCAAAGAAGTGGGAGAAGGGCAGCAATATGTGTGGACGGCGCTTGTCCAAGCGGTTACAGAACCATGTTTTGGGACAGCGGCTGCAATGAAGATCAGCGATGCTGCGTTTGATGGAAAATACATTATTAAACCATGCATTTAAATTATTCGTAGTCCGTTAACTGATGTTGCATCAGTTTTAAATGTTGTAGACTATTGTATCGCGTGGAAGGAAATGTAAATGGTAGTCCATCTGCTTTATCTAGAAAGTTATTTAGTTGTTTCAGATATGAAATAAAAATGCATTTGACAAAATGAAAAAAGTAACAAGTTTTTTGTAAACTTAAATTTATTAACACCTATATTATTAATTTACGCATTAACCATCATTTTTGCAGCTTCTCGTCCTAATCCATCTTTGGACAAAAGTTTGGAGGAGCTCCTGCTAATTGTCCCAGATAAGTACAAATTCAATAAAAGGTAAAATCACTCTCCATACTTGTCCAAAATAGTTGGATATATAATGCACATTTTAATTCTTTATCTCATGAAAATCAAACGCAACAAATCAAACATGATAACATACTTAATAGAATGTTTCATAAATTCTCAGTCAGTGACTAATTCATGAAAAAAACGTGTTAGTGAACATGTTCTGAGTTGGCCAATTTAATTAAATCTGCAATGCAAAACAATACATAAACCGCATCATTATGAAACTCCGTACTATAAAGTGGTAGGTGGTTTAACTGCTCGTTGCAAAAACCATGGACATTATGATCAATCAATTATTATACAATTTGCATAGTATTACATTAGTGTGCATGGGGCATTTTTATTAAAGTCGTTCTCGTCAAGTTTATAAAAAAAATTATTATATGATAATGTACCAACAAGATGAGCTAATTAATTGAAAGGCTTGTGCAGGTATTTAAAATGGGTACATCACTAGCCAGAATTCAAATGTTTAAATCTTATGGAGCACAGCATTTTTGGCAAACTCTACGCCCATTTGAATTCACAAGACAGGAGCAGCCAGTGTCCCAGAACTTGCTTGAATAACCCTTTGGACAACTGTTCCACCGGCACAACGCAGGGCCATTTCTACTATTGAAGATTGAACAATCAACAGCATCTGCAAAAGAAACATTCTTCATAAAAGACATGAAAAGGGTAAAAGATTTTAAAATGTTTATTAACGATTCTTACCAACACCGTTGGTGAAATAGAAAACCACGAAAATGCTGCTGCACGCAAGCAGCAAAATAAGTTGAGTTTTGAACATGGTGAATGGTGATACTGGTAGGATGCAAACGATAAGAGCTTTGAATGATGGAGTTTGGAGTAAAACTGAAGTGGATATGGATATTCTTGCTATCATTCAGATCAGCATTTATACAATTTTGTAGACGGAAGCCCATCAACGTCCTTCCTTGTTTAAGAAGGAGTTTCAAGCCAATATGTTTCTGAAAACTAATCCTGGATTATGATGTCATAGTTCCACATTGCAGGTGTCCAATTACCAATTAATAAATTCAAGCAAAAGTAAATGTTAAGATTTACAAATGGATTTAGCGATTGTAGTAATTACTAATCATAAAATTGTCTCATGTCCGGGTGGCCTACATACGCACAATTATTGTTTTAGCAAACCAAACGCTCACGTTCAAGCAAATATAAACTCCAATATTGAAATTAAGAACGGGCTGTAGTTGCGTATTTCTGTTTGTCTGTATAAATAACTGCCTCTTACTTATATTCTATATATGTGTGGATGCGAATCCGATAAAAACTGGATTAACTAATCAACAACTTTCCAGTTCATTACGACCACAACTCTACCTGAATTTTATGCTATTGGTATTGATACACGAGGCTGTTTTCATGAAAGTACATGATTCAAACCAGACCAATAAACGATAATGAAACGGAGATGCAGCGTAACCAATATAATGTAATCTTATTCATAAAAAGGAGTCATTTCATTCAGCTGGGAAATACAGGACAATTTTTCATGTAATTATGTGTAAATTTGGGATCTGAGTTTAATAAAAAAACTAATGCTATTCTTGGGTCAGAAAGTTTTGCTTGAAATTTTTTTCTTCTGAAATTGGAGAGCGGTATCGGTATCTAAAACTTTAACACATATTATAATTAAAAAATACAAAAGTTTTTTAGCTCTTAGGTTCATCATGAGTTCATGAAATTCATATGCAGTAACGTTGATAGCTACCTCCGGAATCCCACATGCACTTCTGTTGCTTGAGGTTCTCAAACCGTTGGAGGCTTGACTTAGGCGAGTGTTATGTCATGAATCAGTTCGGGTGAATTTGAGTGGGCTTACTCTGAGGTGGTGATGATTTTTCTGGCATTTCCAAACTATTCATATCCATTTCCGCCATTGGTATAGCAAACATAGAAGATGAAAATGAGCGATCCATAAGCTCATTTTTCAGTTATAAAATTATGGGATCGTCGAAAAACCCAACCAGTTCACACATTTTATTAGAGTTCAATGCCATCACAGACTCTCTTTTTTGTAGTTTTTGGATCCAGTAACCAATTGTCAATTGCAATTCATGCCAGTCAAGTAAACAGTTCCTGGAAAATTTAATTCACTGAATCCTATGAAACCTGAGAATAGACGTATTACGAGAGCGTGATTCATAGAAATTTAGTGACGTATAATGCATCAGCAAGTCAACAAGCTTGGAGTATATACCATGTTACAATTCATTAGCTCAAAACAAATCATACGAATTTGCCTTTCCTTCTGCGTAATATATGCGCAAACAAAAATCACACATTCATAACTGTAGGCTTCATAAACAAATTGGTGTAATAATTCATTCATGGACTGAGTGCCAGTTTTTATCAGCAGTAACACACAAGTGCAAGCGCTTCCTTTTTAATTGAAATGTTTGTGCTGTGATTGCGCAAGGAAATCCATCATTCCAAACAGTACCTGAACCAGAGCAATGTAATATATTAGGTATGTTTGTTTCATATAATTTCATTTAATAAAAGATTAAACCTTTATTGATTTATTGTAGAATTAATCTGACACTCTATAAGCAGGTATATTTCAAATTCTAATTGTAAACAACATAATTTACATGAGTGACATACTACACTTGAAGGTGGCCTACATATTATTATGAATGATGCGGAATGAAGTATGCCTATGACAAACCATAAAAACTTCGTGTTTTTCAATTTCCTCTTTGGTTAGTGTTTAAATAAATTAAATTTTAAACTTCGCTGCAGCAGCTGCAGGTTGCACCCGTTCTACAACAGAAGTTGGGACTGCAGCAATTGTAGTGACTGCACTGCAGATAAAAAATACATAACATGAATATATACCAAAATTATTCAAGGACAAAGGTTGCATAAAAAATTAGGCTGAACTCACAGGCGTTGGGCATCTACGGCAAGCTGATTTCGATAAAAAGAGTGGAAACACTAGACTTTTCAGCGATGCCTTAGTGTTTGTCGCTTTCTCAATCCCAACAGTTTCTTCAAGTACATCACTTGAAGTCACTGAGACTACAATGAAAAGTAGTAAAACCAGGACAGCTTTTTGCCTGTTGAAAAAATAAAGGTTATCTCAATATGCCCCCAAACGAATATTTTTGACCAAGAAAAAACGATATTCTTACATTTTGAACAATTTGAAAAGCTTCAGTTGAAGTTCCACAAACTAAATTACACCGTATGAGAGATATAATGTTGAGAATAGTACACTTGAGTGGAAATGCATAGATGTCATCATTTATATATGTCCCAAAACGTCACTGTCATACTTTTGTTTACGGGTTTTTGTTCATCATCACTCAATGGGATTGCGTAAGCAAGCTGATAAATTCCATGTTATTTGGAACACTAAATGCGTTTTAGGGATTAATTGTCGCTCTCCAATTCTTCGTACTGATCCGGTCCAGGATGTAGGAAACTTACAGAAACGTTACCGCATAATCATCCAACCACGTCATGCGTCATAATTTGATGTCAAAAAATTGATAACGTTTAGTCTTCAACATCAAGACACACGACAGGAAAATACGTATGCAAACTACATACATGCTAGACATATTTAACGCTGCAGAAAAGAACAAAGAGAATCTGAAAACAACAAACTTTGCTCTAATTGGTGTAGAGGAAAAGGCGGGCGTAGAAATTTGAAATGTAAATTATCATAATAGTTGCGAACAAAGGAAAGTCAAGGAGAAAACGACAAACATCTGCATTGTGTTGTTTTGATTTCTTCACTTTCACTTTTCTCCTAACCAAATGCATTTTGTGAAAGCGTGATTAATTTTTGACATTCATTATAGTTTAGAGCTTCAACATTCAACCCCAGTTTAATTGATCATCAACTAGTTTTTAGAAATGCGTCGAATTAACATGAATGGGTAGTAGTAACAGTAAATCCAAGGTGACCCCTGAACTTGTGACAATGGCTGATAACATTAATAGTCAGTTAACTGGTGAAGAAAAGGATGATGATGGTATTCCTGTCCTCGCCGTTTCTGTTCTAATTGGACCACTAGAAAATTCTACAGATCCTGATGAAGCAATGTTGCCCAATTTAACTAGGATGGACTGTTTCGGTGGGGGAACGGGGACAGCCTTGGATCCTCCCTCCGTGTCTGCTGAAATTGAGGTGTATTCAGGGACCTTGCCTGAGGAAACTGAACTGCCAAAGGAGGAGACGCCTGCACTGAAATCTGTTTTTGTATTTGTTAGTTATTATTAGAGTATTATGAATAATTGCATGATATTTATTTGTTTTGTTTAACTGCTATCAACGATAATATGTATGAATAGTTTTGTTAACATGATTTTCATTCATTGTTTTATAGAAGGGACCAATTATCAGACTGGTTAGATGTGATTCAATGGTGCAAAAGACTTTATCCAGGCCATCACCGTCGTCCGAATGTCCAGAAGGTGATCCTGGTTCTCCGAAAACAAAAATCCGTCGTGTTGAAGGCGACCCTAGTTCTGAAGGCCGCGGTGGTTTAGGAAACGGCGGTGGCACATCCCAACGGTTTCTGAAATTGGTGGGGAAGTTGCTGGAGGTTGCTAGTAATCATGGGTTGGACCAAGAAAACGTTGAAGAACAAGACAGCGAGTTGGTGTTATCTAATGACATACTTATTTCGAAATCCGAGTTAGTGGAGCTTTACTCTGAGACAGCGAAACTGAAGACCCTTGGGGAAATGGAAAAAGTACCGGCGACCAAGCTTGTGAGGTTTTTATTCATTTTGGAGAAGAATATAAAAGTCGGATGTGACACCAAGAGGATGCCTGACGCTGATGATGACTTTGAAGAGAGTAAGGATGATGAGAATAAGCTTCAGAGAATGGAACCCACAATGGAGAAGTTGTCAAGAGCTGCCTTATCTTCTCTCATTGTTTTGCACATTTTGACTAGTCCTAACATGCCCAAGCGGATTTACTTGGAAGGGGTTATCGATGAAGTTGTGAGGTTTGTAAAGGTTCATCTTCAAAACACTATTTTTCCGGCCTTCGACCCAGTTTACTATGTGAAGCCGGATAGCAAAGGATCACCATTATCATCACCATCAGAGAAAAAGAAGAAAGCTGGTGCAGCTAAAAGAGTAAAGGACAGAAACCTCTTATCCTTCTACCAGAAAGTGCATGAAGTAATTGGTCTACTAGCGGATTTGTTAGTCATTCAAGTATTAACAGACAGCACTGTGCTTCAGCTGACGACTCTCGGCGTGACACCATTCTTCGTTGAAAATGTGTCCCAGCTCCAGCTCTCAGCCATGCAGCTGGTCACGGGGATATTTACGCACTATGGAAAACACAGGGGACTTGTACTGGACGACATACTCGCATCCGTAGCACGGCTTCCAATGAGCAAACGAAGTTTACGAACATTTAAACTTTCTTCAGGGGAGTCTATTCAGATGCTGACGGCGCTGGTGTTACAGCTAATTCAATGCGTGACTTGCCTCCCTGACCAACTAGCAGAAGATAACTCAAAGAAGTTAACTGACCCGGAAAAGGACTTGCTCCTCAGTGGAAAGTTTGATAAGGCAGTCAAAACCGCAGCAAATTTCCTCTCCGTCTTTCTGAGTAAATGCGGCAGCAAATCGGAGGATGACTGTGATTATAGAATCCTCTTTGAAAATTTTCTACAAGATTTACTCACCACTGTCAACAAACCTGAATGGCCTGCTTCGGAATTGTGTCTGTCTTTACTTGGAAATTTACTTGTGAGCAACCTCGGAAAGAAGGGACTGGATGTGTCCATGCGGATTACCTCTCTGGAGTATTTAGGCATTGCTGCCGCGAGGCTAAGGAAAGATGCGGTTGAAGCTCAAGGCAAAATGGAAGCAATTGATGGGATTATTAAAGACATTAAGAAACGAGAAGCAAAGGATTCCAACTTTGCCGAATTTGGATCTGAAGATGAGAAAACAGAATTTCTTCAACGGATATTGTTGGATTATCTAGCTGTGCAGGGGAACTCTGATCCTGCTCTTATACCCGCTAGGCACTTCTACATTGCTTCGTGGTGGAAAGGAGCCAGTAGTGAAATTGAAAGAAGACATAAGAAGTCCCTGTCTACAAATAGAGCAAAGAGGAGAAAGAGAGATGGATCCAGCTCTGAAGATGAAGAGGAGGAGGAGGAAGAAACTGACGAGGAGGAGGTTAATGACCAGATCAGAAAATTGATAGATAGCAGAAAGCAGTTCTTACTACGCAATATTAAATCGTTTTCAACAGAACCAAACGCAACTAGTAAAACTGACATGATTAAGACATTTATGGATTACCAAAGTGCAGAGCTTCTAACCCGGTATTTAGCTTCCACCAAACCGTTTTCAGCCAGATTCGACTTTTTCCTCACACGAATCCTCAGCTTTTCAATGGAAACAATTGTCACAATCCGATCGAAGGCCTTGCGGTGTCTCACAATGGTTGTGGAAGCGGATCCAACCGTGCTCTCCAGAAGTGATATGCAAATGTGGGTGCACAACTCGTTTCTAGATCAGTCTACATTAGTAAGAGAAGCGGCAGTGGATCTTGTTGGCAAGTATGTTCTCTCTGGTCCTGATCTCATTGATAAATATTACGACAAACTATCTGAACGCATTCTGGACACGGGAGTCAGCGTTAGAAAGAGAGTTATCAAAATCTTCCGTGATGTTTGCATCCAATGCCCCAACTTTCCCAAGATTCCAGAGATCTGTATCAAAATGATACGGAGAGTAAATGATGAACACGGGGTTAGGAAGTTGGTCATGCAAGTTTTTCAAAATATGTGGTTCACACCCGTCCCTGGGAACGATGATAAGAATGATAGACTTTTGCAAAAAGTATGCAACATAGCTGATGTTGTTTCATCCTCGGAGAAAGTCGGGCTGGACTTTTTGGAGCAGCTTTTAGCCAGTTTATTCAAGCCCAACGATGTTGGCGAGAAGGGTGATACGCGTGGGCCTAGAAAAATCAAGGAGTTGGAACCACCGCCAGCAGTTTTAACAGCGTCGAAGCAGATAGTTGACTGTCTTGTGGAGAAAGTGCTTTGCCTTGAAGAAGCAGCCGTCAAATCATCAATGCCATTGTCACGTTTTGTAGCCTGTATTGCTACACTCCTCCTATTTGCTAAAGTCAGACCACAACTCCTTACCAAACACTGCATAACATTAGCAGGATATCTGAGCCTTCGTTGTCAGAACACAGCCGACCTTCAAGCTGTGGGAAATACAGCATCAATTTTGGAGTTGGTGGTGCCACTCCTATTGAATCCAGCCGACTCCTTTCTCGCCCAGTTGGAGGAGGGTTGTATCAAACTTATTTTCAAAAATGAGAAAAGTGTCATTAAAGATGGGATTTCGTGTTTAAGCGCTATCGTCACTAAACTTACGGGGAATTACATTCTGGTACGGGACTGCTTTAGCAAACTTCATGGTAAGAGTAGCAAAAAAAAGTCTTCATTCTTTTCCACAATATTCGTAAATCTTATATTTTTTTCCATTTGCAGCAGTGTTAACCAGCCAAGTTAAAATTATGAGAGAGAACCCCTCTGATCCCCTTCTTAGCCAACATCGACCTCAACTCAGACGCGTTGTTTACACGATTGGACTCTTTTGTCGCTATTTCGATTTCACGTCTGCAGAATTATCTGACAATGATTATCCCGTGAGTGTAGCAAACTATTAACTATGTATCTCTAACATTTTGTATCCTCTGTTTAATAGTATGGAATGGATATAAATATTATTTTGTGACTTCTGCTTTCAGGCTCATCAAATTCCTCATGAAATCTTTACAGAGCTGTGGTATATAATTGAGGGACCATTAGCCGATTTGCAGTATCTGGGAATACAAGCCGTGGGGAATGTCTGTGTGCGGCATTGTGATTTTATGCTTGGCCCAAAGTTAAAAGCGGTTTATCAACGGCTACTTACCTCAACATCAACCTCAGCAATTGAGAGTCGCTTGAAAGTACAGACACTGGCAAATATCCAACTCTACTTGGTTGAAGAAGAACAACGGCTAATGCGGCAAGATTCTGCGTGGACAAAAATTGACAATCTTAAAGAAATGGGGGATAATTTGACAACTGGAATGGCTTCCACAATAATTCAGCTCTACCTTAAAGAGATTCTGGAAGCGTATCTTCACCCTGATCTTTGTGTGCGTCGCTCTGCAATCGGAGTTATCCAGCTGGTGCTCGAACAAGGCCTTGTTCATCCTATTTCGATTGTGCCTTACTTGATTTGCATGAGTACGGATGAAAACAAAAGCATAGCCACGGCTGCTGACAAGCAGCTCCAAGAGACTGGAAAAAAGTATCCTCAATTGCTCCAGGGTCAAGGATTGAACGGGATTCGGAAGAGTTTAGAGTTTCAACAAATTATGGCTGGTGATTTCGGTTCCAAATCCAAAACGAAAGCAGTTCGAGGCTGTCGCAAGCAAGCAGAGGGAGGAGCACCTTCAGCCCTAAACGGATTCCTGTATTCTTTACTCAGATCAACCAAGCCAGGGCGAAGAGCTGTGACATTAACTTTATTAAAACAGTTTGATGATAATCATCACGACCACCTCACCAACTTGATCTATTTTGCGGACAACTTGGCACACTTTCCCTATCAAGTGTTGGATGAGCCGCTATTCATAATTCATCGAGTGGATATTGCCATTTCTGTTAATGGATCCAATATCCTTCAGGCTTTCAAGGAGAGTTTGCTTCCAACTCTGAAGCCAGAAGATTCTGACGACGAAATGGATGATGATGACGATGAGGAGGAGGATGATGAAGATGTGGAATCTCTAATTAGCAGAATTCCAGAGGGGGATACGAAGACACTGGAGAATTGTATCGCTTCTTCTCAAGGTTGTCTGCTTCTGCTCAATCTTAAACAGCACCTGAAGGATGTGTACGGGTTGAGTGATACTCGAATTAGGGAATACTCCCCATCAGACAGCTCAAAAGTGTTTGAAAAGCCAGTCAACAAGAAAAGTAGCAAGTATGGGCTCCAGTTCAACCCAAAGGAGACATTGAATTACTTAAATGGCCAGAGGTCAGCCTCCGTCAATTGTTCAGCAGAAAGGAAGAAAGCGCTTGTAGAGCATTATTTACACGTAAGTTGAATTGAATCGAGGTTGAAATTATCATTTACTATTGAGTTTGGTTCAGAAATACATAATCTCGTTTTAATAATATTTCCATAGTTCAAGCAACTTATGCTGTCCCGTGATCCTGAAGAGGAGGATGAAGAAGATGGAGGGGATTCCTGTTAATTTGTGTCGTCAGTCTTCGTTTCCTCGTTCTAGTTTCTCCTGTAGCAGTCGTTGTGAAAATTAATTTCTTTGTATTACATTTTACCTAAATCAAATCAATGCACATTCTTTTAAGTCTAGTTAGAATTATTTACTGTTCATTCATTCGTTAATTAAATTACAGTAATCAAATACTAATCAACTTCAAATTTATTTCCTGTGTCATGTCATAAACGAGTGCTTATGACGCATGAAAGCTGCAAAAATTATTGGGGCATTATGAGATTTGTCTGTTATAAGCGTCGCTTTTAATTTCCGGTTTTTCTCAATAAACAAATCTTCAGTTTACCCATTCGACGTATTTAATTGATTATACATATTATCAAATTATCGTAAATTAATCAACATCAACTTTGGTCAAGTTCAACGTCGCTTTCCATAAACACGCCATTCGACAAAAATAGCAATTGTGCTTTCACCACATCAAAACATACCTTAAGTTCACTCACGGTTGTTGTTGATGTTTGTAAACTACTGAAAATAGGCAAAATACTCATCTTTTAGGGTTTCTCTTTATGACATTGATGAGTTGAAGTGAATCGATTGAAAATGACAACAATCAGTAAAAAGTTGGTGGTTGTAGGGGACGGAGCCTGTGGTATTGAATTTAATTGAATTTAATTGTGGTTTTTTTTATTAAAGTGACATGATGATGATCATAATATGTTATTTAACTAGGTAAAACTTGCCTGCTAATCGTCCTCAGCAAGGACCGCTTCCCGGAGTTTTACGTGCCCACCGTGTTCGAAAATTATGTGACTGATCTCACCGTAGATGGAAATCAGGTGAGGGGATTATTCTTACTTTATTTTTAGATTTTTAGAGCATTATCTCTTTACTAAAATGAGTCTAATTTTCAATTTTTATTCCAGGTGGAGCTTGGGCTTTGGGATACAGCTGGTCAAGAAGATTATGATCGCCTCCGTCCCCTCTCGTATCCGGACACGAATGTGATGCTAGTCTGCTTCTCCATTGACTCACCAGACTCCCTAGAAAACGTGGGGGAGAAGTGGAGCCCAGAGGTCAAGCATTATTGCCCCAATGTGCCAATCATCCTGGTTGGGAACAAGAAGGACTTGCGGAGTGACCCTGAGACAATTGCCCAGCTGGAGAAGAGTAAGCAGCAACCCGTGAAGTTTGATGATGGCTACGCGATGGCGGGCAAGATTGGTGCGTATGCTTATCTTGAGTGCTCGGCTAAAACGAAGGAAGGGGTCAAGGAAGTCTTTGAAACGGCTACCAGAGCTGCTCTTCTGGTAATTACCTAACTGATAACAACTCAATCATCATTCATGAACCCTGTTTTGATTCTGTAGCATATTTAATTTGATTGTCTTTCTAGGCAGAGAAGAAGAAAAAGAAACGTGGAGCAAGATGCACAATATGTTAATTAAAAACTAATTCAAATCTTGTTAAATGTTACGTTTATCATTCATTTATTGCGTGTGAAAATGTGATTGTGGTTAAATTGATCAAATAAGAATATTCAGTTGAAATTTTTAATCAAAATTTACTCCAGTTATGTTATCAATTCGTAGTTTTTAAAATCATGTCAGTAGCATCCTCAGGAAACGGTACTCCCACCTCCAACAGCTTTTTGAAGGCCTTGCGGAAATCTTGCCTGAACAACTCATCATCCTCCGCATAGATCCTCACCCACTTTCTGAACTTGCAATCCTTACGAAAAGACAGGTCCGCTGGTGTCATCATCAACGCCCCACTTTCTTCATCCTCATACTGCTTCAGGCCATCCCAATCCCGCTTGACCCACGTCCTGTCCAATAGCTCGGTGTAATATTTATTAGTAAACGTTGTAGGACTCTCCGTCCACGGTCCATCAAAGCCGGAGCGATCCACATGACAGCGACCAAGAGCGTGGGCTCCAATCAAAGCCACAATTTCCTGGTCGTTAAAATCCATCCGGTAGAATATATCCCGGGCCTGTTGGGCACGAGGAATACCACCGTTTGGCAGTCGCCCATCAGGAACACAATCCTTCGCGGTTCCATCACATCTTCCAGGTCTCCAGGGGATTGTTGGGCCACCCATCTCTTGAACCGCACAAACGCCAGCAAGAGTCCAGAGGTCACCGTAAGAAATCCAGGGGAATTTCTCCTTCACAACTTTCAGCTTCTCGCGAGCTATTTCTAAGCCTTTGTTGGAGTCGTAATCGCACTCCGGCTTGAACCGGAGGGTGCCTTTGTTCGAGCCTCCCGTTTCGTCACACTTGTCGTAGGTCCCGGAGCAGTGCCAGGATAAGCGCACGAAGACTGGACCGTATGAACCGTCATCGTAGTCGGGATCCTCTTCAAGGATTTTGGCGATGGCGTTGTATACCTTTTGGTAGCTGATGATTGTTCGTTTGCAGTCACATCCGAGCATTTCAGCAGTGACTCCTTCACCTCCGCGTACTTCTTGGGCGGCCCAGTAATAGTAGCCTGATGCACCGATGGCTCCAGCCAGAACTGCCCAGATGCCACCTTCATACTTTGGTTTTGGTTCCTGTCTACCTCCACTTCCTGTACCCTCATCTCCTCCTGGACCACCACCACTGGAAGCAAAGTTACGGATGAGAAGAGGTGGTCGTGCTCGGAAACAACAGTTAACCCCTTTTCTTGATCCGGTGCTCATCATCCTCATCATACTGCCAGACCGAGTGGCTAAGAACGGGGCTCGAAAAAACTGGAGTGCTAAAGCCATTTTTGATGTTGATCGGTCACTTGCCTCAAATGCTGCTGTGGACTTGTAGTTATTTTTATACTACAAAATCTACCAAAATAATTTGATCAATTTTCAGTTTAGAAAAATTATCCAGTTTTTGGTCGAATTTTAATGTGTCCATTTGGAGTAATAGCAACAACCATAATTTACTGGAGATTTCTACCCCAACTGGGTTTTCTAATAATCTTTTTATTCAGAAACGATCATAATCAATTCATAATGTACAAATTCACAGGTATTTTAGTATTCGTGAAGTTCAATAATAATTCCATGTAGTTGGATAAATGAGCGATTAACATTCATAGTTTAGTATAAAGGTGGACAATCCACATGGAGAAAGTCGGTGGGCCCAATCAGACAGAACTTGGCATGAGCTCGGCGCACCAGAAAGTCATTCACTTCCTGCAACTGCTTGGCAGGGATGGTCCCATCCAGTCGCGCGAGGAACAGGTACAACTCCCACCAAACTACGTAGGGGACTACTGGGTCGCCACCTTCCTTCTGCTCTGTTAGGACTTGGCAAATGATCCGCATTGTGTCAGTCAGATTCTGGAAGAAAAAGAGGAGAAAAGTTAATTACACGTGTTGGCCATTGTCATAAAGGAGGGGTAAAGTGATAATTACCGTTCCAAGAGAGGTGCAAAGCACAGCCAGAATCTTCTTCCAGTCGATATTCTCTCCCTCCCTGAAACGACCTATTTCCATAATATCATTGAAGGCTCTGGTATCCAAACAGAGTGCTGCCCATTTGCCCCTCGCTTTCTCCAGCGTGACGATGTGATCCTTCAACTGGAACAAAAGAAAAATCTATCATTTAAAATTTAACCTAAATTATTTGTGAATAAATTTCTCTGGGTTTGGTTTGATTACCTGGCGATCAAGCACGCGGAGGAGACCAACAGTGAGCCCATCTTTGGATTCCATGAGGGGATACTCCAGCGTTTCCTTCACAGGAGGTGCCTGTCCATCAGCCATGGCTCGGAAATACGCCGCACCCCACACATCCAGATCTCGAGGTTGAGTGCGAATAGCTGCCTTCGTAAACTGCTTGAGGATGTTGGGTAGCTGAGGTGGAATGCGGATCTGGTCTTGGCAGAAGATGTCCAACGGACTTTGCTCGTCAGCAGCTTGAAATTGTGGAGATTGGGGTGGTGGGGCATCTGTGCCCATTTCGGTGGTCTCGGTCTCCATTTTATTGTCAGTCGGTTGATAAGATGAACAGCGTTGTTTACAGACAGGATATCACACAATATTAGATTTTCAAAGGATTCACAAACGATTTATGAAATGAAATTATTTGTTTTGGAAGTGGACTTAAATTTTTTTTACCCCGATAAATGAATTTATACATGCGAAGGGTAAGTTGCTATGTTGATGTTTCTCCATGCCGGGTAAAGGTGACGAGACGTAGACGAGGTGAAAAATGAGGTGGATCCATTGACTTATACTGGAAACTCCACTCGCAATTTCCAAAAACTTGCTTCCATTCTCAGTGTAAATTCTCTTGGGTGTGAAGTAAGACTTTGGCTTCAAAACGAAACGTTGGCTTCCAAATAAATTTCCGGAGTCTCCTGTAAGAACTTTTTGTTCTGGAGTATTTAGAGCAGCAACATCGAGCCAAAAGTTTGAATTGGATTTGTGATCAGTTAGCAAGCTTGAAACTGTTTTAGCTGAAGCTTTCACCACCAACATTTTCCCTTGGGGTAGGTTGTCTATAAGAATACTTCTGGTTGTTACCAGCTTCAAGGCGCTCTCAAGACCCAAGACACCCACAGCCACCGCTGCTGTGAATTCTCCTATACTGTGTCCAATAAAGTAGTCTGGTTCTACCCCACATTTCCCAGAGCTTTAGAAGGCAATATTCCACCACAAAAATGGAAATCTGGCTGTGTAAAGTTCTGTTTATAATTTCAGAAGTCGAAGCAGATCAAAAAACTACTTCAAACAAGTCCATTGTCCCATGCAATCCCTTCAGAATTCTGCAGCATTGTTGAAAATGAGACTGGAACACGGGAGAAGTATTGTAAAGCTCCTTTGCCATTCCGGGGTATTGTGAGCCTTGTCCAGTAAACAGAAAACAGAGTTTCATCCCTCCAGCTCCTCCAGCTGTACTTTTATTAGTTTTGTAGCGCTTTTCCTTGATGATAGACAAAGCTTCTTTGGAATCTCGTGCAATGATACAAGCTCTGTGGGAAAATGACGCTCGTCCAACATTTGCTGTGTGAGCAACGTATCTAAACTCTGCTTTCAAATCCAGATCTAAAATACTCTCGTATTTTTGTATTACAATATCTATGGACTCATCACATTTTGCAGAAAATTTCAAAACATTTAAGGGCCGTTTAATTTTCCATTTGATAGGCGCCTCCTGGACAATCATATGTCCATTGGTTCCACGGTTCCACTAATTCCAAACGAAGTAAATTGCTGAGGTGTGTGCAACTGCGAAGCAAATTCCATTAAAAATATGTTGTTCAACACTAAAAGGTCGTTCGAATGTGAGAAAATCTTCAGGCATCTTGTTCTGAAGTCGACAGCAGAAGTGTGTAGCAGTGTGGTGTAGAGTAAAGAAATAATAGCATTTGCCACTTCTAGTTGAAAACTGGAAAGGAAGAAAATATATTATGGGATGATGCGATATGAAAACATTCCAAGCTTTATGTGCTTGATAATATTGAATTTGTTAGAATTCATGTCAATTCCCATTCATGTTCTTGCACATTTTTGCATTATGTGAATGAAATGCGCTCATGCTATAATAACAAAAGTGCAGTTTTGCTACTTCACAAGCTGAGATTTCACCAGCATGCATAAACCAGGTAATATCGTTTGTAATTTACAATTTACGAGTCAACAAATAGGCACCGGCACAATTTATTAAAACAAATTAATCATTGGTCGTTATAATAGTATAAGTTACAATTGAAGCTATTATAGATCTACAATACAGGTAATTTATTTCAATCAATCATTTTTGCATATCGGAAATGGTCTAATGTTCATGAAGTAGACAAGGAATATTTGTATTTTATATCTATTTCGACTTTGAAAAATTGATTGAATAAGTTTTCTTTTGAAGTTCAACATGATTAATTCTACAAATAACATTTGAAATATTACAATACTGAATACGTTCTTCACAAACCAAATTTCTCAAACCACCCCTGCTCCTTCAAGAATAGAAGATCCCTATAAATGTATTCCATGGTCGGTTTTTGATTTTTATAAAAATTTGGAATCAAACTGGACACTT
>JAQGAP010000906.1:0-25078 GCA_034697805.1 Orchesella bifasciata | reverse complement strand
CACACCAGTACTTATCTGTTTTCGTAGCTCGCTATATTTTTCCTTCTTTCATTTACATATGTATGAAAGTTGGCAAAAAAGTGGATAAAAAGGGGAAACTGAGTTTAGGTTACAAAGTTGTTTTGATATTAAGAAGCTTGTCTGAATATGAAATTGTTTTGTTTTTCTAGTTTTTGTATAACTTACGTATCTCTCTTTTCTTGATATTATTTTGATAGATAAGGCTTACCTACAATTCCACGGCGAGAATTGGCAATACCAAAGACTTAATGTACCACTTAGGAGTAGTAGGAGCAGACAATTACATACTTTTCCATTACGTCACATCTCAATAATCAGCAAACATATTTGCAACGGAATATATAGAATTCCATGAAATTAACTCCGTGGATCTCATCATAAACACTTCTTGTCGACAAAGAAAAAAAAACTTTCCTTCGCAATTTTTCGCAAGTGCCTTTAAAACGAAAAGATGAGTCTGAAAAAAATTCGCCGACGACTGTCCCACACATTTCGGTTCACAGTGGATGGATCTTTGTCAGAGCTTGCAGAGCATCTTACAATTGACGAGGATGGGAATCGCCAGTTTTTGACTATTACTGATAATGGAGAGCCTCGTGAAAATGGTGAGTTGGCACATATTATCTATTATATTTTAGAAAGAATGAGCTTATCTAAACCTATTATCCATTTTTAATGTATCCATCCCGTACAGATTTCAATTTCATTATGTTGTTATCACTTTCATATTCCTAGGGGGCCGTACTCATTCCAAATCTAACTTCCTAAATAACTATGGTAGAAAATTTTCACTTGCGAATTCCAGAGTCTCAGAGCCAGGCTGCCGTCCAGGTGAGTGAGTCATGCGAAAACAATAGGTTAAGGTATAGGCGTAAGAACGAAATAATTGGAGACCAGTTGCATCTTACTTTTTGCTCGCTCAAGCAACCTCGCCAAACAAACACCAACCAAGCTGCACAAGTGTGGCATGCTCAGTTTGGCAGATTTAATAAGGATAAAATGGCACTCCATGAAACAGGAGATGAGGAATGTACATACTAATTATTACGCAAGAAACAAGTTCACTAACTAGTGCAAAATCAGTAAGCTACATAAGGATGTTTCTTTCTGCTCCTATAATTTGTTTGGAACAGTGGGGATTGGAACCCCAGCAGCTTATGTTTCCATACTTCATTACATTACTAATACCAACTGTCGGTTTAACAACGTGTGTATGCGGAATGACGTTTCACCTTTTAGCAAGCGCTTTGGGAAATGGATTTGGCATGGCACGAACATCTATAAATGGTATTGTAAATGTGTATGATGTATGGGTAGAAAAACGACCTAATTTGTCAGTCAACGTCAATTATTTCCTTTCCATGCAGTTATTACTCTGTTGTGTAATCTCCTTTTTCTCTTGCTACGCCAGAACTTTGTTCTTTTTTCGTAGTGCCAGGGAAATAAAGTTTAAGTTTGATTACGAGCTAACAAGACAAGCCAACCCAGTGTTCCATTGGCAATGACAACTTTTTGAAGAATGTGAGTTTTACTTGGGTGGCTAGGGCTGAGCTACAAACTTTTGTGTATGTTGCTGGATGGGATGTTATAAAAAATCTATATGAGAGCGATCGTTAATAATAGAATATTATTTACTGCGACGTGAACTCAGCCAAGCACTACATTATTCTAGGAGAGAGAGCAAAAGAGCAAGTTTTGTTGTCATGATGCTGTTTGCGATCCATACAGAATGTACGGAAAGCGTGAAATGAAAGACGCAAACAACATCCATATCCCTTGAAACCAGTCACATACATATTTAGTATGATGGGAACTGATCTGCACTTGAACATCAAGGTTTTAAAGCATAATCGTATACAATACGTACATATAGACACATACATACATACATGTATAAATGTACATTCACCGGGAATCAACTAGAGCGAGGGATCAATGAATTCGCTATGAGACTGCGCTCCACTCCTCCAGAAATGTTTGTATCTATCTAGTTTATAATGCTGCTCCTCTTTTCCATCTCCACAGATTTTTTTAGACTTTAGTCCAAGTTTAAAAGTAGAACTTATGTAATAGCAGCACAAAACTGATACGTTTTGTTAGCTTCTCTTCCCAACTTCTCGGCTTAAGAAAATGTACATGCACTAATGTAGTAAACACTAGTCTGCATGTCTACTCCAAAATTATTCCAGATTAGCATTTTTAACACCAAATAAAAAAAATCCCATTGAAACCGAACAGCAAAAAGAGGAGGTAGTTGGTTAAGCGCTGAAATATTATGGGGATGTTAGTGTCAGCCCAGACTCCTATATTTCTTGGAGCTATTGCCTTTTCTTTGCCTCCTCCATGGTCTGATTGTGACAGGTCGGAGGGAACAATGGGAGTTATCTGCTCAAGAAGTGGAAAAAATACTTGGGAATATCAAATCGTGCATAACAATAGCTGCTCTGCAGAGAATTATATTAGAATTCACACCACATATGTGGATCACCTGGATGATGACTTTTTTAGTATAACATGTGATAATGCGTGTTATGACTTGTATATTCATCTGTGAGAACGTAAAAAGTACATGCTGTAATTGCATCAACTTGATATTCATATGCATTCTTATAACATATGCAATGGAAGTTTGCGTGTGTTCCCATCATGGCCTTCTTTCTCATTTTTTTTTCACAGAAAATGTTGTTTCCATCACCCAATTTACAATACAACCCCATAAATGGATTGAGTGTTATAAAAGCTAAAAAGGAAACTATGAAAATGACTGAAAAAGTGTAATCCTCCTCTAGTGCATATACATATATGCATGAGCGCACAATGTGCAGATAAAACTGAAACGTTTTTAGCCAAATGTCTGTATATGGATGGAAATCTGGCACATTTTATACGCCACGTTGGACAAGATGGGTTAGAGAGATGTGGAGATCTTATTTCTCCATTCCAGTTCGTATTTTTTTCCATTTTTTCGCAATTGGGACAGTACACGAGGAAAAATTGTGAGCATGGAAAGATATACCTATATCACATAGAAACAAGCCACTTATGCACATGTACAAAACGCATTGGTGAAGAACCAGTAGAATGCTTAATAGCATTAAACCTTCTCCAAAACTCGTTCATAAGTGTATTGCCGCTTCTTCAATTCTCTTTCTCCAAAAAGCTTTTCAATGCGGAGCTCTTGTTGGAGCAGAGCACAGCCATATAGGCTGCTTGTATAACATAGATATACCTATAAAACTCCACTGTATATCTATATATATTGCTTTTCCAGTTCAGTCAAAAGCAAACGTTCGGCCGTACTTTCACCACAGTTCAGCCAGCACTACTGAAAGAGTTTCACGTAAAATAGTAGCAACAACAGCTCGTAACTTTAGCTTAGCTGGCGTGCTCTCTTGTATGCACACACACAGCTTTTCCAAAAGAGAAAATAGCATGTTTATACAGGGTTTGTTTCCTAAGGAAGAGAAACCTTGAGATGTTCATATTATTATTATACATAAGCTCTGGCTTTTGTTGATTTGGTTGGTGGACTGATTGTTGCAGGACAGTTGTATGGTCTGCTTGACTCCTGCTGATTGTGTTAGAATATACACTCATGCATAATGTATATATATTGTACTTTTTGGTCAAAATAGACAGGAAAAAAGAGGGTTATACTGGATAGGAAGCTAGTTAGTTGCAACCCATATAAAATAACCTTGTCGCAAATTGTACTACAGTTTAAAGCAAGTGCACACAGACGGACACGAGCAAGTGAAGTAGTAGAGAAAAGGCGCAAGGCATGCATTGGTTTGGAATAGGTATCCTTTCACACATTGTGTGGAAACGGAGCTCGGAGCAGGGAAAATAAAAGGAGACAGAACGAACAGAGAATTGAAGAGTGAGTAGTGCGGCAAAGAAGTGAAAGGAATATTTTACTGCTCTTCTGCTGTTGCTGATGATCCTGATACTTTTTCCATCGTTCTAATATAATGCTGCTCCTGAAGCTGCTGGTCTTCAGAACACTTGCTCTTGCTACCGATATTTAGCAGCAGTGTATCACTTTCTCGGAGAAGAATCTCTAGCCTCCTACTATCTCTCTACGGAAGCTGCATTTTATTATATCTCTCTGAGCTTCATACACACCAAACCAACTCAACTCACACAATCCAAAATATCCATTGTGTAACCTCGTTTAGTGAACTCGCTCTCTCCCTCTCTCACTCTTCCTCTTCTTCCTGATCATCACCATCATCTTCCCTCACAAAATGGCTGATATTAGAGAATGACTTTTTCGGACTACACAAACAAATTCAATAAAAGGCTGATACTAACTCTCATTCCAGGCATTATTACAACTTAGTTTTTAATTTGTCAGTGAGCCAGTACTAGTTTTTGTAAGAGGTGTAATAAGCCCAACGCCAACACACATGAGATCGTAGGAGTTGTTATACATAGCTAATTTATACGACTACTCTCACATGATATGGACCAAAAGTCAAATTGTGTAGGCCTTTGTGTGAATGTTGAAGCGAACCAATGATTTTTTCTGCAATAAGTACATTCATTCATCATCAATTAGCATCACCACCACACACCACACTTCAACGGATTCCAATCCAACCTAGTTTTTAGAGATTCTCGCATCGGTGACGCGAAGCAAGCAAGCAAAAATTCAATTTAGTTGGAATGACGTGATTCAAGTCAATGTCAACATCAATTTATAGAATTTATCATGAGCTTCAATTGTGAGTAAGGAAAGGAGGAACAGATCATAGATCAGTTCAAACTGTGCTAATCGCGTGAAAAGAAAACGCTGTGCTAATTAACGTCAAAAGGGTTTTTCTTTCAGTGGAGAAGAGCCTCTGAGGCTGACTAGCAGAACGGACTATTGGAATTGTGAGGTTTTAGTTTCGAGATATTGGATGACATAATAGAGCAATGACCAAATGCAGCATCAATTAGCCATGTGATTTTGAAAAAAAACAAGATCATCCCATCTTCTCTCGTGTCGTCTCAACTCAACTCACTTTCTTCTATCAAGAGCTCAACCTTTAAAATACTTATAAATTATGCACTTTATAACGCATTCAAAAAGTTCTGTTTCTTGGGTCCATTGACTACACATCTCATTAGTGAATCTCTTCTCATCTGATAGCCACATGAAGAAGCGAGAGAGAACACAAGACATAAGACAACATTAATGTTATTATTATTACGTGGGTGTCCTTACTACTGGATACTCCTCAGATGAGTTTTCTTCTGAGTGCGTGGAAAATTTAGCTACGTAGAGTCTAGCATAGCTACCTGTTCATTAATTCTGATACTCATAGAATTAGTTACACAGAGCAAGTATTAATTTTACTTGTAAATATCATCATATCGTGACTGTCAACCAGCTGAACTAAAAAGAAAACAGTTGACTGAGAATGCAATTGAAAAAAATAAAACCATGCATAACTACTCAAAGTTAGTGCAATGATGGCCAAGATTCACTCCTGACTTAACTCATGCACATCCATTAACCATCTTCTTCAAGTACGAAGTTCGCATTGTGACTAATGGTGGTTATAAGCATGTCTCTGCTCGGCTTCGACTATTATCATCATTGCACGTTACACCACGTTAGCTTTGAGCTAGACGGTGCATTTGAATGTGAACTTCAACTTCAAGTTCTCCAATAACTTTTTGAAGAAAAGTAAACCGTGACCAAATGATGATCAAATAGTGAGATAAACACAGCCCACACCACCGACCGGAGTAAATGTTTTGTGTTGCGCTTTCAGCAAGACCGTTTCGAGTGTATCGTGATTACACATTTGAACACGCAATAGAGTCTCAGCATGAATGTTTGGAAATTTTTGGTGGACCTGTGAATCAGTTTTCTCATTGCTCAGAGTAGCCAAGAAACCACGCATAAGTGTGCAAAAGTATTGTAGAACTCTCTTGTCTTTGTACATCACCACAGTATTACTGTAGTTCATATACCAAGTATATTCAAAGTATTCCATTCCAGTCCAGTTCCAGCTTCGGTTAAGAATCTTTTAGTTTTGAGTTTTGTCAGCGAGAGAGACAATGGTATCTCGTCTTGACTCCTTAAACTCGTGGCTATCTTCACTGTCATTGAAAATAGGTCATCGACGACGCACTCGAAAATCTGGTCGAAATGGTGTTCCTCGTAGTAGCACAATGGCAACTAATGATGTGTCAGGTTTTTGTAGGAGCACGACATTCCCAACATTGGGTAATTTATTTATTAATCCAATATATACTAAGCATGCATTCCCATCAATTTCATTCCTTTTGTTCATTAATTTAATTAACTTGTTTTTTACTCGGAGATGTTTTTGTATGGAAATTTTAATTTGATCATAGAAATACGTAGTTATTTATGCTGGTCTCCATAAATGAGTCTTCGAGTTTGTGCAAAGCCCGTTCATAATTTAGAGTGCAGAATGGAATGGGGCTATAGGATAAATTGTTGCTTCAGTTCATATATTTTAACATCATATTATAATAATTCTTAATGTATTTAATGGAGTGTAGCCCCAGTCGCTGAGCATCCTAGAATAGGGTCTGATGGAGAATCAGAAGAAGCTTCCGCTGCCTCGGACGACCTCACATCTCCTGCCCGAGTCCGTCCTCCATTGGATGTTTCTTATGGTGTAACTTTGCGTCCAAAGAATTCCAGACGTCATTCGGAGGCAAGTCATATAATATTCATGATGAGATGATTCGTAGGAGAGCGGAAATGGGAGGAAAACAAGATTACGGTTTTGTAATTCATTTTTTAAATTGATAACATTCTCCATTCCCCCCTTCCTCTGCCCTACTTAGGTTGACTTATCTCAGGATATAAGCAAGCGTCTCTCGTTGCCCGCTGATCTACACATACCCGAATCGTTTTTAGCTAAGCAGGCAACAGCTTCAAATGCAGCAGTCGTGGAGGCCCCGTTGACACGAGCATCTCGAAGACAAAGTCTTTCGGAAATAGGCTTCGGAAGAAGCGAAACTTATGTGAAGCTTGACAAATTGGGAGAGGTATGAACGAACCATTATTTCTATTAGCCTTTCTCTTTGACATCATTTTTCCCGTTTCCTATTTTCGCGAGTCTGCTTATTAGTTTTGCAACGGATGTGTGGTTTTCCGCGTACCTGGCTTTATTCCGACATACTTTTGATGATCCAAAGCTTGATTAATTGGTTACAGGGAACGTACGCTACTGTGTTCAAAGGCCGATCGCGCCTTACCGAGAGTTTGGTTGCACTGAAGGAAATTAGGCTGGAACATGAGGAAGGTGCTCCGTGTACTGCAATTAGAGAAGTCTCTTTACTAAAAGAGCTACGGCATGCCAATATTGGTAATTATCAATTACGCTACGTTCTTTGAGCCATTTTTATATTGCAGCGTTATTCCAACCTAATTAAAATTAATGAAATCATCCTGTCCCCTTTAATTCTTTTTATAGTTACGTTACATGATATTGTTCATACGGAAAAATCTCTGACACTCGTCTTTGAGTACTTGGATAGAGATCTTAAACAGTATATGGACAGCTGTGGTGGAGTGCTGAGCATTAATAATGTTAAGGTAAGAATAGAGTGACGGATAGCATGTTATTATGAGTATATCCTTCAGGATTAAATATAATTAGCTGTCCACCACCAACCCATATCCATTGATTGTCTTTCTTATTATAGCTTTTCCTGTTCCAACTACTGAGAGGTCTCGCATACTGCCATAAACGGAGAATCTTACATAGAGATTTAAAACCGCAAAATCTTCTAATCAATGACCGTGGCGAGTTGAAGGTAACCTACATTGCCAGTTCCTATGCACATGCTACCAAGTTTCATTAGAATCCTAATAATTCCGTTGTAACATTTGGCCATCCGTAGCTTGCTGACTTTGGTCTTGCTCGTGCCAAATCCGTTCCTACAAAGACTTATTCAAATGAAGTTGTCACCTTGTGGTACAGACCACCCGACGTGCTCCTAGGTTCCACGGAATATTCCACTCCAATTGACATGTGGTATGTGGCTGTTGAAACGTTTTTCAGATGAAATTCAATTTTAGGGGTTCAACTTTATTTTTTTTTTAAATTATGTGCAATCTTGTGTTTTAGGGGCGTTGGATGTATTTTTTGTGAAATGGCCAGTGGCCGTCCATTATTCCCCGGCTCAACAGTTGAGGATCAACTGAGACTTATTTTCCGAACACTTGGTATTCCAACCGATGAGACTTGGCCAAATATATCGTCAAACGAGGAATTTTTAGCCTATAAATTTGACCAACGAGCTCCAGAACAATTAGTAACTCGGTCACCACGCTTGGATACAGAAGGGATCGATTTGCTTGCCAATTTTTTAAAGGTCACAAAATTCCTAGCTACTTTCATGGTAAAGACACATAAATGACATGCAACCCTTCAACAATCTTTTCACTCTTTCATTTGCAGTATGATGCCAGAAGTAGACTCTCAGCTCAAGAAGCAATGCAACACTCATATTTAAGAAAGTTTTGGACGGCTGCTATGCGATTACCAGATAGTAAGTTTTTTTCTATACATTACCTCCAATTTCATTATGTTTGCACCTGCCTTATTCCATTCCAAGAAAAAAATGAGCTGGACTAATTTGTTTGCACGTAATTAAATGTTTCAGCTGCTAGTATTTTCACCATCTCTTGGATTCAGCTTTCCAAAGACCCGGGTTCCAGGACAGGTGCAACCAACGCTAAAGGTCAAGAAAGTCATGGATCCGATAAAAGACATAGTGTGATTTTATAAATGAATGCCAAGATCGACCGACATTACGCAACGTACGTAACGTGTTGAGTTCTCGGCACGGAAAAATTACTCTCAATAAAAATTATCACATGGTGAATGTAAATTCTCGTCATATCTTGAAATACACTACATACATAAAAATAATCCTAAACTTAAAAAAAAATATTATCGTACTATTCATCGTCGTACTGTTTTATTACATTGTAACTTTAAATGATAACTTTTAAAAAATTTACGTTAACAAAGTCATTTTATATAGAACGAAAAAACTCTGAGTCTTGCGATTGTGATGCTACACTATATTACTAAACATGTAATCCGTAGCCCAAACAGGAAATAGACTGCTCCTTTTAATGAATTAGTGGTATAGACTAGAACCTCATATGTCCGTATAATCTTACGTGTACGTTACGTATTACTCTTATAATTAGTGATTTCATGTAATACTACACTACTCATAACAGTATCTAAATACAGACATACATCCATGTTGTATTTAGAAATAACATAACAATCATTATATATCACCGTTAACCCTAGAACTTACCCTTTTTAATATTGTAAACAACCACTTTCACTTAACACAACATTTTCAGTGAACGTGTTTCTCTCCTGTGGTTTTTGGAAGGTACGTCTAGCCTATAACCAACTTCTGGTACTGACTCCCTTGTTGTTTCTCAAGTTGCGTAAGAAGTTTGTTGTTGTCAATTGTCAATACCTTAGAAATGGACGACTTAACACACAAAAATCCCATATGCTCCCAGTACTTTGAGTTTTTACTATATTTTTAATAACATCCTATCAACAATTATGGTACACTTAATAAATATTGGTATATGGTGTAGTTGCAACCTATTCCAGTCCAACTCTTAGCGTCCAACAATTTACATAACTTGATTTTGTTAACTACAACAACTTACCTCCATCACCACCATTAACCCAGAATGTGTCCCGAACTAACATTAAGATAGTGTGGTAGCCAATCAAACTATTTACCAAGTTTAAGGTTAGTTCGTACAGGTATTGTTTTTACACGTCAAGAGAAATTAAGTTTGCATATTACAATGTAAAATCATCATGACTTTCTAAGGAAATTTTAAATGTTAGATGATAAAATTAATAATAATAATAATATTAATGTTACTACTGTTATAATAATAATGCATTGTTATTTTTTGTGGCCTAATTTTGTTTACACAATATGTCCCTTCCAAGGGATGATTCACTAATAATGATAAGCACGACGGTGCTACGTTTTATTCATGGTATCATGTTTTCATCATCAGTCAGCTTCGTATTCCGTGTATAACTGTTCGAAAAAAACTGAAAAATGTCATTTGACACTAAAAACACTAATATATACAATAGCCAGCAGAACCATTACATTCTAGACTCGTAAGATATAATACAATAAATGTGTTATGATTTTTTAATGGAAACTTATTGTTGACAATTACCGCCCTATCAAGCATTGCTCAATCATGGACCCTGATTCTACAAAAAAAATCCGCATAAAACGTTTGAAGCACATGAATGATGATGATGATGCGCGCAAACACAAACATTTTTGTTAAAAATTAGACAAAAGTCACCATCACCGTTATCTCTGCACTCAAAATTACTGCACAAACACTTTACCCTGATGAGATGTTTGTCCCTTCGTAAAACAACACTAATAATCAACTAGCTTTTCCAGAGATTCACTAGCGTGTCTGTGGGTTTTAATAACAAACAATTTGATGGCGTACTGTGTAAACTATGATACGATCTAATATATTACTAACCTAGGTTTGAGCTAGATTAATACGTAACTGCAGTGTGAAACATTGTATGTGGCATGCGGAGATTAAGAACTACATGAATTAACATGTCGTGAAAAAATACGTTCGTTGTAATCCTAATATTAATACTCTGTCATCTGTATGCCATAAAACTATGCGAATAACACATCGTCACCCAATATCTAACCGTCAGTTGGAGAATGATAAATAAACCGATCCTTTTTAATCGAAATCTAAGACGAAAATTATGAAAGGAAAATAACAATACGTCCATGCTTTCAATTTCATGTGTGTTTTTATTTATTTCATGTCTTTAGCCATCATCAAGTTTTGGCCATTGCCATTTTTGTGTAAATTAACACTAATCCATATCCAACCTTTTTAGCCTTTTCCCTACCTTTGACGCATACATCTCGCATTTTCTGATGTTGCAGATGAAAATGAAAGGCATATATGCGACAAGAAGCAACGCGATCATGCTAGAGAAGAAGCAGAAGATATATATTGTTAGGCCCATTCACATTGCGATTGTATGCTTGATAAACAAAAACGAGTCTATTCTTGATTCGTTGACCGAAACTCGGCAAACCAGGAAAGTTCTAACGAAAAGTTAGTCAAAGGGCCAAGATGATAAAATGAAAGAGAACATGTTTTGTTGATTTTATACGTACAATGCATTGTGTCTTACTTTCTCATTAATGTTTTCAACAAACATCCGTCGTTCCGTTTGCATCCACATTCTATCGTGACATAGATAATCCCATAAGTCCTTCTAAAAACATGAGATGTACTACAAAAAACTGAGTGATGAAAAAGGAAATGGAACACTGATAACATGCATTCAAATCAACGTTCACGGTAAATGAGATTAGGATCCATACAAATTCGTACATTAACCTACCTACATAATCTGGACTTGAGGCTGCGGTAGTGCTTCTACCTACCCTACCCTACAATAGTAAGTGATTAGAATTGCTGGAAGACGAAAGAAATGAAACCTAAGTAAATTTGCGATAAGAAGAGGTGCATTATGTAGGTACGTTATTAACTTGTAAATCCAAACATCCATCTCAAAGGATATTACTTTCTGGTGCCAGAACGTTTGGAGGACGATTTCTGCTTCCACAGCTTTACACAATATGGATGCTCACCTTCCTACAATGCAACACGGAAGGCGAGACCAAGAAGTCAAGCTTAAACTTGTACCTTCTTGTTCAATTGCTAAGAGGAATCATTGGTAGTGGGTGAATAGGTAGAAATATTTTTTTCCCGGAGTTCATTCTAATATGCATAAAAATGGATATGGTGATGCGCAATGAAGCAGACGGTTAATTTAATTTTTTTCCATTGAGTATGGATTCATTTTTCAACTAGGATATACGAGATGATATGGAATGCAAATACTGTAAGGTTAAAAATTCATACCAGACAGTCACTTTTAACGCATTAAGGAATATCTGAATATGGAGAATAAGGAATATGGGTATAATGAAAGTGAAAAAGAACGGCTTGTGGTTTTAAATACACCCTTGAACGATTTACAAGAAGCTGTACAAAAGTGCCGTATTTTTCGGTAGACCAATTTAAACAGAAAAATTATGTCTAACCCGATAATCCAGATTTTCGATTTTCTTTTGATATTTTTTCTCGTACGGATATAGTTAAGAAGGAGTTGAACCATAAATACAAATTATATGGTTTTTCTTTTCTGTTTGCTTAATCAAACGATTTTTGGTCTGATAGTCAGTTTCAGAAGTGAATGTGAATAAATTACATTTTGCATAAATAAAACTTTGAGATATCTTCACAAAATAGGCTCCTTTTCTTCTCGGCGTGGCCTTCATGCTTCTTGAGCAGAAGAAACGTCGTCCTCAGTCAATTACTATAGTTCCTTAGTTTGACATATTCTCCAAGAACCTCAAATGATGAAGACTCTCCATTGAGAACCCTTACACTCCCATCACCAATTTCAGCATCCACTACTTACTCGTTTCCTGCCACTACATTTCTACCCTTTGTATTAGAAACTGATACCGAGCAACACGTCGAAACGAGTTCTAACGACTTCAAAATGTGCGACAACAGCAAAGTAACGACCAATTCAACCGTTGCTACCTCTGATTCGGAAAAGCAATCGCCGACTGAAACGAACAATACTAGTCAGAACAATGGACAGGCAAACTATTTCCAGAATTTACCACCTCCATCAACAGGAGCAGGAATACAGGGTGGATTACAACATAACCTATCTACGATTCAAAATCAAGGAAACATTATGGAAGCGCATCAACATCATCATGTTCCAATTCATCATCAAGCTAATCCTTACACCAATCAGCATCTTCAACATCATCATATTCCAATTCATCATCAAGCTAATCATTACACCAATCCGCATCTTCAACATCAGCTAATGGAGGGTCATCACCAACACCAAGCCCATCAGATGCTATCCATGGCTCAACAGCAAGGAAATGCTCATCATCAGTTTTCTAACTTGTCCCCTGCACACGTTTCTCATCCCAACGTCCATTCTAATTCTCAGAATCTGATGCCCTTTGGAAGGAATTTTAACTCTGTGGGTGGAAATGGGACACCATATATCAATAATCAAATGGGTGCGTTTTTTCACAATAATCATCATAGCCAGCAACAGACACAACCACAAACTATGCAACAACAAGCAACCTGCTTCATGCAGCACATGCAAAATCCTTTGATAGCAGCACTCAACACCCCAAGGTCATCGTCTTCCGCGGTGGGCTGGATGGGTGCGCAAGCGACACCCGTTTTCAATTCAGTGACAAATACTGGTTCTGCCTCTGCCCTGTCATCAGCACTGGCTTCAATGACATCCCCTAAAGCGGCTGCTTCAAACATTCTTCACCCTGTGATTGAAGATTCCAAAAGTTTGCCGGGCGGATTGGAACATGTTTGGAAGAAAATTCCTGTGGAATGTCAAAAAATCATGACTCCGCAAGATATTCCAGACTCAGCAAGACAGCGCGGGTACTTTACTGTTTGTGAGTTGCTCCAGGTGAAACGGGCCTTATTAATGAGATTGGAAATGGTCACTGGGGGACTTCCTGCTATGCCCGTAGCGACTCAAGCTGTCAATAATATGCCAGTAAAAAAGGAAAAGGAAGGGGGTAAAAAGGGTTCGAAAAAAGGAACGACCAAAAGTAATAATAACAACCAAGTCTCTGCCAATTCTGAATCTTTAGAGGGCTACGGAAGTGGACAACGGTGTGCAAATCAATCCAAACAGGAAAAGAAAACTCGACAGCCATCCAAACAGAGGAGAGAAGAAAATGGGAGAGGAAATATGGAACAGGATTTGACAGAAGATTCTACGTTTGGTGAGCAAATGATTGCCTTAGCCAATATAAAGAATGAAGAGATTGTAATACGTGCCGACATGCCTTCAATAACTGGAATTTGTGTAGCTGGAGCTGTGAAAGATGCCATGAACGCTCTCACGTCCGACGAAAACAATGTTTCCACTGAAAGAGATGAAGAGGAAACTGAAAATGATAACGATGTAGAACAAAACATGCAAGATGAAGATAAATCCGACCACACCATGAAGAATAGTGAAAGCGTAGGAAGTAATGAACTGTCGCAAAATAATGCTGCTATTCACTCCGAGTCAGGCATAACGGGAGAGGAATTGGCGATGCTACCCTCATTACCACCAATTTCGGGTATGGAATGTTTTAAATTTTAAATGCATAAATTGGAAATATTTTACATACTTGAAAAAGTTAATGATGTTAAAACATTGTAAATACAGAAATACTTCCGAAGAAACTGACTCCAACGGAAAATTTGATAAATTCAACGAACGGAACATTGGCCGCAGACACAGCGAATGATAATCATAGGGATATGACTGAGGAAGAAAGGCAAAAGCAACTTCAACTGGCCCTTGTGCCCATCACTAGCATGACGACTTCTCCACCTCCTTCTGGAACAAGGATAGTTCATATTAATACATCGGGCAGTCTATTTAACTGCTGCGGACAACTAGAAAACCGCTCATCTATAGCACCGCCACCGTTCCGTACTTCAACTTTGGTACTCAAGCTACTTCAAATCGGGGCCTACTGTATTCGCTCCTTTTCCAGCACTAATCCGAACCGACTTCGTGTTATGTTCAATACAAGGTACGAAATCATTTTTTATGACTAACCATCCTAAATTCTAATTTTTAAGAATATATTCTGATTTATGCAATTTTCTCTTTCTTTGTATGTGTGATAGCCGTATGACATACGAGTGCCAACTCCCAATTGTTCGACCCACTACCCCAGGCTCGCATCTCATGAGAAAGGTTTTGACTATCGACATTGGATTTGAACAGATCAGTCTCCTTAGATTTGGACCTGACAGTGTGAGTCTTTGAGTTTATTTTTCTGTCCTTGTTTTCTAAAAGAGTGATTAGGTAAATGAAAGATTTAAACTATTTACGTAGTGACAAATGGAAGCTGATAGACACGACGAATGCAGTCTCAAATATATTTGTACACGAAGTGTCTAATTTATGGCAATTACCTTATTTTTGTAGTGTACTGTATTCTCTCAAGTTTTAAATTGAGCTCTCTCTCCTATTCCATGAACCCTTCTTTGATAACTCATTTGTATAATTGCTTCATAAGATTCATATCAGTCCTTGAGAAAACATCGACTACACACGCATTAATTTTATCCTTCAACTTAAGTAGTTTGAAATACTATATTTATGTCGACATGTGATAGTGCTTAATTATAGTTAACCGTTGATTTTACAGCTTTTCATGAGAGTTGAAGGTACACCCTTACTTACACTCGCTCACTGTCCTGCCCTGGAAGAACCTACTACTCAGATCCTTACTCCTGTAGATGAGATGTTGCTGGATCAGATTGAGAAAGGTCAGCTCAAGTTGAGTCCCTGCCATCAGGTATGTTTAAGTTGTAATTAAATCTGTTGAGTAGTCTGTTAATGGTCTTGTTTTTGAACTTCGAACATTTCTATAAGATATTAATGTTTTGTTTCTTTTCTTATGTAGCTTTACTTTTTGAACGAACGACTGGTGCAACAACTGGAGGCCCAGTTTAGGGAGCATCCAAGATTCCGGCATTTACTCTACGAAGATCCATACGGTCAACAACCATTTGCCCAAAAACGAATGAGACCGTCTTAAACCCAGTGACCGGCATGTTTTGCCATTTCATGAATATTACGCTACAAAGCTATTATTTGACTTTAGAATGTTTTGATTGAGTATAATCAACCGCTCTGTAGACAACCTACCTTTAGGTTGGTGTAGCATACATTTATTTTCTAATCTATTTACATACTACATATACTGTATGTAATCTAGTCTGTTGAAGCAGGAACTATATAATAAGCTTTATATACTCAAATCTGCTTAAAGCAGAAGTCAGCTATATTGCTGAATTCGTTTAACTGTAGGCGTAAGTGCATTTTATACACTTAGTAATTGCTTATAGAACAATAAATGTGTTATCATTTTAAAAAGGAAATCTATTAATGACAACTACCACATTATCAAGCATTGTTAAATCATGGACTCTGGTTCAAGAAGTATTCGCGTAAAACGCATATAGCACATGAATTGTGGGGATGACGCAAACAAATTTTTTTGGCACTTACGAAAAATTACAGCATAAAACCTATAGTCTGATGAGATATTTGAATAAGTAGGGGATGAAATACGTTAAGTACTTACCCTTTTAATGAAAAGAAGATAACGCCTCTGTTTTCAATTTCATAATTTTTTTTATTTCATGTCATCATCATGATGGATTTCTTTGTCATTTTGTGTTGATTAAAATTAACAAATCAGTATGCATAACAATCACCTTGTGTTTAATTTTGAGGCGCTTAAACTTTTTTACAATTTTAACTTACTTTTAGGTCTATAGGTTAGGTAATCCTAATGTATCGTGTGGTCTTAGCGTAGGTGTTCCGTGAGCTAGCGAAATCCCTTTTGTTACTATGCTGTGCACAAGTTACCCCAAAACAGTGTGATGTGAATGTGTTCAGAAATGCTACCATTTGGTAGCGTTTTGTTTGGTTTGTGTGTATGTGTGTGAAATGTAAAGTATTTGGGGTGCAATTTGAAATCGAAATCTAACTAATTGTGTAACCGTAATGTTCGTTAATGAGGATTTTAGTGCTCAAGTGCTGTAAGTGCGCTAAGGAGTTGTGTAAAGTGTCAGAAGACCCTTTAGGGAAGCCATTCGGCATCATTTTCCTCCACCTTTGCGTTTTTCAGCAATTCATTTAAATCTTTCGTGGAAGTGGGTGCATTGGGTGCCACCTGCTGGTTTTGCTTGTCTCCGAAGGTCTCAACAATGTCCCCAGTTACGTCAGCTGCTTTAGAAATTCCGGACCCAAGGACATCACCAGCTAAATTCATAGAAGCGCATCATCATAAAACATTCGTTTTGGAAATTTTTATTAAAAATAGTCGTAAAAATAAATAAATAAATAAATTAGATAGCCCTGAGGATTGTTTTTAACATATGTATTACAAGCTGTGTTGAGCAATATGCTGAGTCTAGTATTAGCACGTCGTTCAACTATAATATTTTCTTTAAGACTTTGAAAGCAAAGTTACCTTTTTCCAATCCAGATCCAACAGCTCCGCCAATCTCACAATCAAAAATACAAAGGATACTAATTAGTTATTGTATTCACCAAATTCACAAATGCATTTCTCATACCAGAAACTATTGCAGAGTTGCACATTAAAAAATATTTATAAGCAGCTCACCTTCTTAACGACTCCTGCAACATTCTTTGCTGAGAAAGTTTTGTCATCAATTTTCACGTTGAGGCTGGTGTCTTCCTTGTTTCTGCAGTTGGCTTGGTCCTGTGTTTTATACGAAACATTTTTTAATTTGCCCATAATTTTAGGTTCATCACAATGGAATTTCAAAAGCGGATGTTTAGTCACTTACAACAGTGCTGAAATCATCAGGATCAACACCTTCTTCCTCAAGTTTCTGACGGATCTACAATTAAAACAGAAACATGTTATTTCGGTTCGGGTTATGTATAAACCTGCCTACATAAAATACTATGCACGGTTAGATACATTACGTAGTAACAATGGGGCAATAGGAAACACCTTGAATCAGCATCTTCAATTCATTGACATTGATGAGTCACGTATTCCTTCCATCCCTAAACACCATCGTGAGCTAGCATGGCATAAACTGCCATAATGTATGACTCATTTCGCAGAGACGTGTGACTCTACTAGACTGCATTGATAGACGATACTTTTGTCGTATCAATTTAGACAAGTAAACATCGTTCTTCGCATTATATTTGCACAACGAAGCCGAATATGCTTGAAATGTTTGCTTATAGGTTAAGAAATGTGTAGAAACATAGCTCACAGAAAGGAGTACTACTTTTTGCTGAATAGGTAAAAAATCTAAATCCATCCTTGATTTGTTCCATGATTCGTGAATTATCTAAGTTTTCTCAACAGCGAGATTTTAATGTAAAAAAGATTTACCTGATTGACGATGACCTTGTCCAATGTTGGCTGACGGGAGAGGATTGAAGCTGATTTTGTGTGTCCAAAGAGGATCTTTTGGCACGTGAAGATACCCGCGTAGGTTTCATAATCAGTCATGAAAACAACGAAATCGGCTTCTCCTGCAATATCTGTGAAGAATTTATCAAAGTTAGAATCTTCGTACATATATAATCTACTTACTATTAGGTCAAACGAGGCTAATCGCATACAACCGAGATACTTTTACACAGGTTCATTTTAGTTCGTGACGACACCATATGAATAATGCAGTCAAGATTTTTTTCCTGTGCGTAAGTTAGGTAAACAGGCAACAGTTAAAAATACAATGCCAACTGCTAATGCACCTTGCATGCATTCACCTGTAAACCCATGTGTCAATAAGTTACAGAGCAAGAGGTGTTGACGCTTAAGATTACCGTGATGAGTGATGCCGGTGCATGATTATTACAATAATAATCTTTCTCAAGCTCAAAACCATACATTTTTACAAGTACTCATTCATGGGAATACGGTTTGCACAAAGGTGTTTAAAGGAAGGATGTTGCCCTTCACCCCCCTTGATAATACTAGTCTAAACGAAGAATACATCAGCATCGACTCTCTGAGATTGAAGTGCATGATCGAGTTACGTCCTATATATTATTATTTCTTCTACTGATATGCATGTACTTCCATCCTGCAGGCATGTTAAGAGCATGACGAACAAAACCAAACGTCAGTCAGCATCTCCAAAACTAACCTAGAAACGGATGGACTGACTGTGAGCAGAAGAGGAAGGAAAGATAATTTTCTGATAACGGGACTTGTAGCTATACCACACGGGGTAATAAACATTATTATCGTTGACTTTGGCTACCACATGAAAGTGAAATAGATAAAGGCATAAGAGCTCAGTAAGCATTTCACGGAGAGCCAGTCTTTCCAAATTCTCTGAAGAGCCTATTTTCTTCTTTAAGTGAGTATAATATCACGAGAATAAACTTTAAAGAGACCGATTATGCGGTAAAATGAACATGTAAGTGAATCCGAACAAAAATGTAAAGTGGCCTAGTCTCTTGTAAATCAAATTTTTCTACATCAAGTTTAAATGCCTACTCTCAACAATGATGCCACTATTCAAATCATTTTCCAACCAACTCATATACCATATTTGTGTATGTATCTCGAATATAATTTATGTACATATATAGCATGAAAAAATAATGAAATGTGTACATGTATGAATGAGCACGCACAGCGAAAAATAATGAGATTGAGAAAAAAAGACTGTTGTACTTACTCAGTGGGAATTTGACTCGCATTCTGGATGCTTTGTCTGTGTCAGGAACTGTCAAAACCCCAGTATATCTGAAACCATAAAAAAGACATAGGTAACATTGCGTCATGAAGCTAAATTAGTCCAAAACGTACAACTTTTTCATGATGCAGCTATTGGCTTCGTTCGGTCAAGGTTATGATAGAAGCATTTGATTGCATCTAAAAGTGAAGATCCTCATAGTCATTTCAGAACAGAGATTTCTATATGAACTTACGTGTAGAGATGGTCAACGCCAATGGTATCCAGAATGAAATGCTGCCTGGTCTGGACAAGACGCATTTTGTCATCTGATCCTTTAGTAAAGTTATATTTCATGCAGGAACTGGATGTGGCGAACTTTTGGATGACATACCACTCTCCCATGAACTGAAATAAAGGAGATTTAGAAAGGAATATTATTGCTCTGTCACTCCGTTACGGGTTTACACTAAAATTACATAGATACATCAAAGGACGTGGTACAAATATTTAGGCAAGGTGTAACTACATCCTGTCACAATCGTTTCAAATTTTTTATATGTTTTAGAGTTTTTTTAAATTTAAATCTCAGAATGCAATTCCTATTATGAAACACTCAAGGCTTACGTATTCGGCAATGAAATAGATTAAATTCAGTTAACTTGACAGTTTCATGCAATTCGATTAAAAAACTATTAGGAAGTCATAAAACAGTTAACCTTGTTTGAAATTGTACTTAAATGGTTATATTGTTTATTTGGGGTGGAAAAATAGATTGCTCAATTGCTCATTATGAAAATGAAAATAGAATTTGAACAATTACCTTCAATTCAACTGAAAACGAAATATGTGCTTTAGAAAAAATATACTGGCTGACTTACGGTAGCCAGTTACTAATGGAAATAACTATTAGACAGATTAAGAAAGTATTTACCTTATCCATATCAAAGTCCTTCAATGGCTCAACTTTCGGGCATGAGCCAAGTCCCATTGTGTGAGCATTTACGGCACTCCATCCAATAGCTGCCAACAAGGCAATAACAACGAAAGATGCTTGAGTATTCATCATGCTGAATAGAACTTATATAAGGTTCTTCACGGAAAACTTCCAGAAACCAGCTAGCAAAATAGAATTGAAAGAGAACGAAAACGTTAAAAAACCACCACGAGGACAACTTCAGATGTTGTCAGTCCGATACTTGACGATGAACTGCAAAGTTAACCAAGCTTGATTCCAGACTCGCTTAAAAAAGCTTAGGCAAAGGGTTGAGGCACAAACAATAAGGATATTTTTGTACACACAAAGATTAGGAGTGAAGCACCTGTATACGGAAGCAAGTGCAAGACGGCTACCAAACCAACTAATGACAGTACCCTCGGTAAGCTTTCCCGTGGGTAAAAATTTCAACTACACACACAGTTGGGAAAACACAAAATGCAAAGGAAGTTCCTTACGCACATATTTCAAAAATACATACTTGGGACGGATTAGCATAAAAACTGTCGGATCGAAGCTGGGTTTTTCTTTCTGAGAATTATTTTTAACAAGAGAAAAAGGTATAATGGTGAATGAAAAACGCAGTAAATCGGAGGAGGCACGACTGCACTGTTATTTCCGCGGAATGCTAAAAATAATACACAATTGTGAAATGAAAATAGAAAAAAACAGGAGAATAGCACTTACTTTAATATGGCTATGAAGGTAACACAGCAATGCCATGTATGGTTGCACCCCGACTGGAATAAAAGTGCTGGTTACCTCGCTGATGTTCAAGGGTATTTAAAGGGGCTGAAACTGCGGTTGTAATGATGATGGTTACGAGGATGACTGTGACGATGATGAAACACTGCTCCCTATAATCGGCAGACTTTATTTAGATGCCTCTTGATCCAATCAACTGTTGAATCATCGTCCAAATCAGCACCACAACAACTATAAAACTAAAATGCATACATATACTTTACTTACCACAAACTACGATGTTCCTGCCTACAGGATAGCTCGGTGACGATGATGATGAAGCGACTTGCTGAGGATGATGATGAGCCCAATCCAAAATGCTTTGAGGGAGCAACTTTGTGGCTTAATAGGTTTTGGACTTGGTTGGACTCTTCTCTGTCATATTATTCATGCAGGTCCGCATTACTTACGTAGAAAATAGATCTACTCGCCCTTTTAAAGTCGTTTACATCACAATATATTCATAAAGACAATAATATCAAGCCTTTGCTCAGCATACACTCTGCAATCCTTCGTCAACGTCTATTGTCTATTCTCTTTTACATGCTTCTGTTCTAACTTACAGAAGAGTATGAATAATATGAAATACGGCTGAATGGCAATTCTACAAAGGTAGCCCTATACTTGTTTCGTGCAGTAGTCTTACCAAAAATTACTGCTTTCTGTTGTTCAACGGTAGGAAGAATGAGCATTGTATTTCACTGTGAAGCTGTACACTGACCAATGTTTTTCAATGCTCACTGTAATGGCGTCATAACTGAATCATCTCATCTCAATCTTAGCAATCTGTATACTTCTTACTCACAATCAGGGCTGTAGCCTAGCCTGCTCGTGCTCTGAAAGGAATTGAATGTAGATGTGGATGTATTTACGATTTGTTATTATTATCAATAAAAGAATCATCACTGAATGCTTAACAAGTCAAGTGCATAACAATACTGTGATATTTATGACAAATGCTACTAAAAATCGGTCGCTAAGTACAAGATTCAATCGCATCGTGGAATCAGATTCATATTATTAACACTCCTCTTTATTATAATTTGTTGGCATGTGCACGAATTGCTTGCATGCATTAAAAGCTTTAACATCAACATAGGATGTTTTGTCTACAAGGTAGCTTCAAGCTTGGGTTGTGTGTATACATAATAATTTAAAGGAGTGTGTCATCACATCACTTCTCCGTCAGTGACCCTAACAGAGATGTTATGTTGGTAAATGAAACAGAGCATGCTCTGATGCATCCGCTTTTGCAAATTTTATTCGGACGCATGCAACATGATTTTTGGCAGGATAATCCAATAAAAACTACGTTGGCTTCAGAGCTTTGTGTCGGCAGCCGTAGTTTGTGTTGTAAGTACAAAAGATGTGTTTAAACTGAAACCACACATTAAAATGTTGGCTTTTGGTTTTTTGCTCTCGTTACTTTTACTTCCTAATGTTCCGTAATCCATTTAATAGGGTGGCCGCAAATGAGAAGGAAATTGTTGTAGTCATCATGTTTTCGAGTTGTGCTGTGATGTGATTTGGAGTTATTAATCATCAGATTTCCAGAAAGTTCAAGGATCAATTTATGTACAAGAAACCGCATATTATTACTATACTGTATGGCCAGGCGAAATGGAGAACATGTATCATGTTGCTCGTTAGACTCTATTTATAGTTAAGTTAAGCTTAAGCATGAATGACTAAAATGATTCAGCTGGAGCAGTTCCTTGGACAAAATTAAAGTCTAATTAAATTGGAGCTAACTCATAACCAGTTCTGTATAAATGCTGAGAGGTCGAAGGAGGTCAGGAAAACAACTAAGATCGCTTCGTAAGAGGTAAATTAAATCCGTTGAATATTGAATTAAATTGTGCAATCGATACACATACTTCGATGCCCTTAGCCGTACTTAGGATGAATATTCAAATATTAGTCACACTACTTCGCATCTAAAGTGTTAGCCAAACCGCAAACATGATCTACCTTTGCCATAAATAGTACACATTATAGTATTTATAGGGTTTGCAATACTATTACCGGATATGCAAAACAGTTGTAGTAAAGGAAACGGAAATGTTAAGAAGTCAATGCATTGGTCGAGAACACAACCGTGGTGGTGATGATTTATCGGATATGCAGTGCATTTCATAAATTGTTGAAAACTATATGTTACGCGTCGGATTTATGTAAACTATGTTTCAACAGTATTTTCATGGTTTTCTAACAGCCGCAAACTAATATCGTCGAGTTAAATTTAGATCTCACAATGCCCCAAACAAGTTTTGATGATATATAGCATAAAGGAATACCGGGTGGTGACTCATACAATGCTTTCAGGTTTTTGGTTCCAGAGAACCTGCAGAGGCTGAACCAGTATAATGTTGCAACAACCCACCCACCCCATCATTCATCATTGGAGTTTAGATTGAAATTGCAGACAAGAATCTAATTCTTCAAACAAATCTGAGCAGTATATACCTCTTTCTAGATGTACCGAAAATGTAAAAATGAGCATAGGTAGTTTGGGTGTATTTGTGACTTAAGCATGAAACTAGTATCTACTTGAATACATCAATATCTTCAGTGTTCAACTATGGATAACGAATGAGTCAACTAGATATAAATGATACATGGGTATGACCAGAGACACGCATAATATTTGTCGGCATCAAACAATTTGCTTATGATTACGTAAAAGCCGAAATACCAACTGCAGCAAAGACTTTCCAAACTTAGTAGAACAAAAAACATCAGTGATACCGATCAATGAATGGCTTGTCAATTGTCTGGATTCCCGCAATTTTAATCAAGCAGAAAATGACATTGCAAAACGTTTCGAATTTACAAAACTACATGCTTATTCCTAAATTTGTACAGAAAAACACCCTGTTTAGTACTCGCTCACGGATTTACGTATTCCTGAAGGACTATCAACTGCTAACGTGTACACAATTGTTTTTAGAGTTGTAATTCCACTAAAAGCTTTGCTTGAATTTATATGCTTAATGCACATCCTTCACCTTGGACAACTGTGAAGGTCATCGCAAATTCAAATATGTACGTGGCTTGAAAATGAGATCTACTCACATTTACGTTGCCCAACAGGGCGTTAGGTTAGGACTACAGAGAGACATTTATAATTCACAAGGGTGGGCAATGTTATGCTTTGCTGAAAGTTAACTTTTTTGGAGAATCATGACAACTTCACGTTTCTAGATCATTTAGACATGTCATGCACCATAGCAAACACGTCAGTTTCTGGAACTGCAATAGTTTTGGATAATGATAATTTTGTTTGCTCGTTTCGAACGCAGTCGTAATGGTATTAATGCATAACAATATTACTCACTGTCAATAGCCAATTAACAAAAATACGGAGAGTATTACGTTTGAGGTCTTTTATTTTTGGAAATCCTAAGCTATTAAACCAGGCATTCATTTATGTACTATATATGCTGCAAACAAAATTCTGCAAAAAAGATAACGACTTGGTGCAACCACGATTTGCAAAGAACTCTAGTCAGGCAACTGAATTCTCGTAAACCTCGATGACGAACGTGCACAACTTTCAATGCACCCGTATTATCCTCTGCTGCAAAAAGAACTCTAAAGCAGCGGAAACAATTCGACTCACCGGAAATTATAATGCAAACTCCATGCTATGAGATATAATGGACAGACAAAGAATTTATTTATTTCTATAGTTCTATGAAGAGCAAAATGTTGTAAATTCGTGTGTTTAATGAAGACATATTAATTCGACATAGCTAAGCGAAAGATCCTTACATATTCCGATAGATTGATTACACTTGTGGTTTCTATACTCTTGACGCAAGTAATATGAATGATCTTAATGAAAGTTTAAAACCCACGCCGAGTCTATTATGGAGTACGTAAGTATTTACATCATCGAATCGACTCATACTATTGACTCAAACTATTTG
>JAQGAP010000905.1:0-25096 GCA_034697805.1 Orchesella bifasciata | reverse complement strand
AACAACAGTTTAGCCAAAGAAACATTGTTGAAATTGAGTTGATTTCAATGTTGGCTCAGTTTACAAACAGTGACCTTTTTATACCCACACGTTTTCAGAGTCGGCAATTTATTTCTCCGCGAAATACGTCTGTGCATTATAAGTGGAGCAGTAGCAAAAACATTGTGACCATGACTGTGTTCCCAATCCATAACAATTTTGGAGAGTTTATTAAGAATTTTCTTGAAAGTATCCAAAAGCAAGATGATATCAACGGAGTAATCCAGCGTGACAAATATTCTTATTCATCACAAAAAGAAAGGAAGTAGCAGAGTACGTACTTCATTCAAAGATTAAAACCGTTTTGAAACTGAAAGTTTGCGTATATTTTGAAGATCGTAAAGATGCAGCTGAAATCATTACAATTTCTCCATTTGCCCCAATTCAAATAGTAAAAATTAATCCCCGAAATTCCGTCTCAATTTTTCAAGACTTTACCTGGAATTTTTACGGGACTGTACTAAAATTAGCGATACTTCGTCTTTACAAACCTATGTACGAAGTGGAGGTCAATCCGAACACAATAGAAGTCCAGGGAAAGCGAGGATTTTTTCACGACATCGGCAACACAATTTTCAACAAATAAAACGTCACAACAGTCAAGTACCTCTGTCAAGGCTTCGGAAAGTATCCACCTGGGTCCGTGTCTGGAAGGCAACTTCCAAATGGGTCGTGGGTTGGGTGCATGGCAGATATCCTCACGGGTCGCGTGGATATCACAGTTGGCGCTCCAACTGTGAACCGATATAAATACGTGCATTTCCTGCCTTGTTTTATATATGTGTCAATAGCATTCACCACAAGAATTCCAAACACTGAAGTTTCATGGAAAGCTGTCTACAAAGCGTATGCACCTTTAACGTGGCTCCTGACAATGATAGCAACTGTAGTTTTGGTCTTGATTTTGTGGTTTAGTAACGGAAACAATAACAAACCTGAGTATACAGAATTGGGGAACTCGCTGTCTACCATACTGGGAATCCTCGTGAATCAAACTGCAACGTTAAGAAATCTCACACCTTTGTCAATCATGCTAATTTTTATGTGGCTATAATGTGCTTTGATTCTTGGAGCTGCATACACATCTAAACTTACCGCATTGCTCACCATTCCCGTTGCAGAAGATGATGTTCCCACAACTTTCCAGGGGTTGGAGAAATCTTCCAAATTTGACGTGGGTGGCCCTAAGCTGTTTAAACTCGGAGTTGGGGGAGAGATCTTGAGAAACTCAGCTTCCAAAATGATGCAGAATCTTTATAAAAATATGGAGGTGGATGAAGATGGAGTTACTTGCTTGAAAAAGGCTTTGAAACAAGGCTACGCATGTGTTTCGTGGAACTTTTGGTTGGATTTTGATAAAGCGGTTGAGATTGCGGACAGTCGTGGCTTGTCTCCATTTCAAAACTCAAATGAAGTTCTGAGCTTTGTACCGCTGACGCTGGTGACTAAAAATGAGGAGATATTTGCAAGGAGTGTTGGATACTTTTTGGAAAATCTGGGTTCATTTAGAATTTCGGGTGTGGGAATATTAATGAGTGCATAATGCTTGCAGAATTTGTTTTTTAGAACTTACTCGCAGTTGATAATTCGTATAAAAAGTTGAAATAATTAATAATCATTCTGTTTAAGACATATCTAGATTCTAATAAATAAATAAATATCTGTTTGAATATGAATGTAATAACTCATTTCATTTTATTATTAAAAGACTGCCTATAATGCTTAATTGCAAGCGTAATAAATGTAACAACTTCGGAAAAATTGTATTCCATCAGCTTCGTATACTGACTTGTTTATATGTATCTGCTTACTGAATGTTGTGCGAAAAGTGTCAATTATTAGTTACCGAATTTTCCCGACATTTGTTTTTGTAGTGCAATAAATATTAAGACGTATTAGCAGTAGGGAAATCGAATAGGGCAATCCAATAAAAGTTAATCAGAAAAATTGCTAAGGTTTATATTTATTCATATTCACACATTAATTCTAATACAAAGAAGTGTATATTTTATCCATTAATATTAATAAATCTCACCTAACACTAGACCATCAACATTTATCAGAAATTCTTGGTGGTTTGGTGGACGATACTTTTAATTGCTCAAGCAAAAACATTGAATTTTACTACATGACCATTTACTTCCACTTGAATAACTAACTAGACACTTAGCCGAAATCTATTAATCAATAAACCATCAACAGTAATTATCTTCAGAAGGGTTTTTTAACGTTTTTATTGAGTAGATTTGCTCCGTAGATAAATCACCCAATTATTTAAACTTGTCCGATGAATTATCCCTTCTTATTCAATTACGATTCATCGCTCTCTGTCATCTTGTAAATTGTGTACATAACTGCACTATGTCAACTGCAATGCATTCGGTCATTACCGGAGGTTGAGCTATGTGTGTAAGTTTTACCCTTAAAATAAATTGAGGACAAATTTCTGGTGCAAACATGTACATGTTCTGATGCCAGGAAAGCGTGGGGTTGCGTAAATCTCTCATTCTGATGCTTTAATATTTGTAGAATTAACTAAGACTCGCTCATTACCATGCTATTTATACGAAAGTTACGCCAGTGAAAGTAATCTCTGAGCATTTTGGTTTAAATATTGAAAGGAACATGCATTATCGACGTGCACATTCATAAAATAGATATCTTGAATATGTTGGAACAATTTAGTTTGCTGTCAAAGGTTCTTACCATGAATAAAACCAGTTAAACGAAAAAATGTAATAAAATTTCAGTTTCATAATTTCATCAAACTATGTCAGATTCCTGTGTTCACACTGTGAACTTCACAGTTCATACTACTCAAAGCCCTTGCCTTACAAAAAGCTATCGGGTAGGTCACTGATCACTGTATTTTTCTAGGTCACTGCTCATGTTGGCAGCTGCAGATCTTCAGACGTTAGCCACTTTGGAACTAGTCATTGGTAAGCCCGTTGACATACGCATACGCTATACATTACGGCTTATGGCAAAAAAGTGTGGAACTTCCACAAAACGGTAGACCACTTATATGATGAAGCATAAAACGTACTACCGATTGCAAAAAGAACTAAGTTGTGGAAGTTCCACGTTTTCGAAATATTTGAAAAACCATTTTTGATTTCCGAAGCAGGGTTGGGCAGGACACCGTAGGTACAAATCATTGAGAATGTATCTGTTTTAAATTGTTCCGAAAAGTCGTATTAAAGTACCTTTGCTAACCAACGTTTTCATGACAAAATGGACAGCACAACAAACGCTACTGGGTACTAATGCAGCTTCCATCATACGACAAAAAATTAACTGAATTGTTTTGCTATGCGTTTGTTTCTCCTTATGAACCAAGAAAATTTGTTATATAGCCCACCCAAATTAATAATTAGCCCACCCAAAAACCAAAGCGTTTGTGACGCATGCTGGAGTGGGTTCAGTAGCAGAATCCATCTATTTTTCGGTGCCTGTGGTTAGTCTCCCGATAATGGTTGACCAGGATTTGAATGCTGAAGTGGTGGCATCAAGAGAAGCAGGAATTAAGCTTGGAACTATTGGGTTGAAGAGCCATCACTTGGAACACGCGCTGACGGACATATTACACAATTAAAAGTACGCTACCTTGTAGTATCATGTTAAGGAATAATTACCCAAAAAATATGCTCAAATTGTAGACGTCATTTTGTACACGATTTAGGTACAGGCTTGGTATGACGAAACTAACAGAAATTTTCAAGGATCGACAAGCGTCTCCTCTAGAAACTGAAGTATGGTGGACGGAATATATACTGCGCCATGAGAATACTAACTCTTTCCTTCGACCTCCATAGTGTCGGGCAATCGTGGTGGGTGTCCGGTTTATGTTTGGATCTCTATTTTTCTTGTTTTACAGCTTATGTTTTGTATACTCATCTACGCAATGTTTGTTGCCCCCCGTAAAGTTTCAAGACGCATTTTTACTTCCAGAAATATATTCATTAACTAAATAAAAGAGTAATTTTAATGTGTTCTGAAAATGTAAATTAACATACCACGATCCTTAATAACCAGTATATTATGCCAATGAAGGTCATAATTCAGTTGTTAATGAAATTAGTTTTCTGCTTGCTCGTTTCATTCAATTTTCATGACTGGTCTATGCTTCAAGTTTTTATGCTGAAGAAAACCTTTTAACGACCCGATCTGACTAAATCCTCCTCAATCCGGAACCTCATATCACGAAAAAATAGTTTTTCTTCAAATTTTGTACGTTGAATATACTCATAAAGTTACATTATTTCACCAGTTTATAAGGGTCAAAGTTGAAAGGTTTCCGAGGTATCACCCATTTTGTCCGCAATTTACACAATTCCTTCAAACCAGACTGGTGGAGAGACGGTATTAGATAATTCCTTGATTGTTTTTGCAAACAATAGTTAATAAGTTTTTCCAACACGCACTTTTTTGTTTTGTCAACAAACTAACCCGTTTTTGCATGAGAGAGTTTCAAAGTTACTATTGCGATTGTTTGTCGCGTTTCCACGCTGAACAAAGAAGAATTGAACAAAACGCATTTTTTAAAAAATCCTAACGTTTGGTAACAGGAGGTGTTAAGTTTGTTTTTATGTGCAGATTCCGAATTTGGTGAGCATAATTTTTTAATTGTCCTTAAAACATTTAATTTGAGATTTAAAAAAAATACTATTTTGTTGCCTAACTTTTTGCTCGACGTGGAAAACGTACAAATAATCATCGAAATAACTTAGAAACTCTCTCGTGCAAAAACGGGTTAGGTTGACGACAAAACAAAAAAGTGCGTGTTGGAAAAACTTATTAACTATTGTTTGCAAAAACAATCAAGAAATTATCTAATACCATCTCTCCACCAGCCTGGTTTGAAGGAATTGTGTAATTTGAGGACAAAATGAATGATATATCGGAAACCTTTCAGTTTTGACCCATAAAAACTGGTGAAAAAATGTAACTTTATGAGTATATTCAACGTACAAAATTTGAAGAAAAACTATTTTTTCGTGATATGACGTTCCGGATTAAGGAGGATCTTGTCATCTGCTATTCGAAACACACGGTCATATAAAAAGCATACAACTTCTTTTAGTCATTAAGTAAAGAACTTCAGTTGAGATAACCGGATCATTTGAGAACGCATTTAGCCCTAGTAACGGTAAAAGCACGCACTGGAAAAACACGTAGTAAGCCCGGAGGTGAGTTATGATTGGCCGCTTATGCCCCCCTGTTCGACCGCCGGTTACTCCAGAGAAGGGCAGAGTTGAAGAATGATTGTAACGACAACTCCTTGTCCAACCGATTCCGTTTGCACTGATAACTTTATAAACTTTCTACGTGTTCTAATTCAGACTCCACCTTATTTTATAGCTGTGTACTTTTAGCATGTGTTAAATAAAGGGGGTTAAAAACCACTCGAACACAACGCTTAATAATAAAGAATCAACTGGATTCTCCGACTTGGTTGTAACGGAAGGGTGGAAAGAAAGCGTTTAGAAACCAGGTGCAAGAAACAAAATACAGAAAAGTTGGATGAGTTGGTCTCGAGTTCTTTTTTCGTGAAGACAAACTGATTTTTGTCTACCCGTGTATTTCAAATGGCTTAAAAAATCAGAGGTCAAGTTTGAACTTTCCCATCGCGATTTCAATCATTGAGCAAACCTGAAGATCATTAGCTTAAGGGAAATATATCCTTGGACAATCTAGAAATGATGCATCCGCTTATTACTACATGAGTTTTTTATCAAAATATTATAATCATCGTCCTGCAATGTTTACTGAAACTCTCTTATGTCGTGTTTGCTTTTCCTTTCGATCAGAATGACTCTGTAGAACTCACTACAGAACAGTTGGGTCTTAACGACTAAGAATATTTGACCGTTTTTTATTTAATTAAATAACAATGTAGGTTTCCGGTGGTACATTTCTATGTTTTATACAAGTAGAATTCCATGAGCGACCGGAAGGTATAAGTCAGAAAAAAATTCGAATCTCCAGTTTTTTGTCAGTTAGTAGTACTCATATGACTACGTAACTGTGCAAAATATTTCATTCAGAAGAGTAGCCGTTTCGAAATTAAGGCGGTTTTTATGAAAAAAAAGGTTACTTCACGCGTATCACTCGTGTGCAAAAACTGTTAAAGAAAATGGCATGATTCTTTTTTTGAAAAATATTTAAACGGATTTTCTAGGTAGGAATTCTTTCCGTTTTTTAAAAACGCTTACCGTTTTGGCGCCATAAATTTTCAAAGTTTTAAATTTAAAATATTTTCTACAAGGAGAAACAAATTTGCATTTTAGACTTCGGATTTGAATTCCTCATCGTAAAATACATCTACAACATCAGTTTGATTGAGAAAAAGCTTCAATATTTCTAGATTTTGACGATTTCCAAAATAAGAATCTGTAATACTACTCCACTGTTCCATTCGATAACATGGTCTCTTTCTCTTTGCTTCTATACTTTCGAAATGTAATTTGACTCAATTGATTTCAACTGCAAATTATCACAAACAACATAAATGCTCATTTTTTGTTCAGCTATACAAGCTAGTTAAAATGAGAATACATGAGTTTATTTGTCATTAATTAAACTTCAAACCAATGCCTTTTGTAACGCCCACCACAAGAAAGATGTAACTAAATATTTATAACTGCGTAATAAATTTCAACAACTTGGCTTATCATAAACTCTAAATCAAAGTTTTTTTTACATGTTTTACATGTTGATGATACTTCAACGAATATCTTTTATTTCATAAGTTCCATAAATGTAGAACAACCTGCGTGAATCTTATTTGCATTTGAATACTGTGTAACTGCCAGTCTCACAGATAAATCTGTGGCAAGGAGTAGAGCAAGATGAACCCCACCTAGCTTTTGATTGTGTGTGTTAGGCTTAAAAATCCGACGTTTAAATAGCTGAGTATTTCCGAAAGATTAGTACAATCGTACATATAAGCACCTGTGTTCCGACTTGAAACGTTGAGGATATTGGGCTAGATCTCTTGAGATTAATATAAAAGTGTTTAGTTGCTGCATTAAGTAGTGATGATGTCGATAAAAAAATAATTTCTGCTGTTCTCAAAAACGAGGTTAGCATCTATTTTATAATGAAATGACACCAAGAACTTGAATAATGTGTTGGATATTGAATTGGAACCTTTCATTTTATTATGTGAATATTTTTTTAAATGTGCAATATTATGTTATGTCTTTCTGGCTCGCTGATGGAAAAAACTTTTTCTTCCCGGTAACCAAAATGTACAAAAAATTTCCTGATTTCCCGTTTTTGCCAGAAATATGTATTGCATAACACATTTTACTTTAAACACGTAATTGATGTTTAATTATTATAAAAAGTTGTAGCTAGCTTGACCTACATTTATACTTTTGTAAAACTCGGTATACATACTAGTATTTTATTGTGTTTTTTTCAAATTTTCAATGACTTAAAATTTGCATACAATCCGGTCGACAGATGAGTTTAATGATCGCTTGTCAGTCTAATTTTAAAAATAAAAGGAAAGGATTTTCTTCTAGCCAAATGACCGATTTTAGTCGTTGCTAACGTTTATTAAATTTCTACGTTCACGCTGACAAAGTTCAAAGTTTTACAAAAGATTGGAACAAAGGTTAATTATGTTATTTTGCTAAGGTAAAGCATTCTACATTAATTCCAATCGGCCATGTACTTACTTTCATTTTCCAAGGTGGAATGTCAGGTTTCTGTACCACTTTACAAGCCTTTCCAACGATGTCATTCACGTCAAAAAGTTTGGATAAAAAAATTGTCCTTCGTATCTAAATTGGTGTCCTTTTGCGTTTCATAGCTTGTTATTATGAAGGAACTTTTGCGAAAACATTTTTTAATGCATTTCAAAGCTGAGTGCAAGAAAAACATAATTCATAGCCTTAGAATTCGAATGTTTTATCTCATTTTCGAAGGAATAGCAGACTCCGCTTACAAGTTGCAGAGGTAAACTACAAGCACCTTTTACTTGCTTCAGAGATCTTGTGCAGAATCCGCTTAGACTTTCCATTAGGACAAGGTGAGATTCGGTGTTCTGTGAAATCCTCATACAATTCTGCGCATTTTGGTACCTCATTCATTGCCAATGTATTTATTGTGTCATTGCTGATTGCATTACGTAAGAATGTTGCCTCCACTTGAGCGTGAACCAAACCTGGAGAAAATTGGAACCACATTATTTCTCATCTGGTTAAAGTTTACAATTAAGCGTCGACAGTCTACTTTATCGTACCGTAATATTGCAGTAGAAATAATATTACGAGTAAAAGTATTAAGTATGCAAAGAAATTACAAACCATTCAGGCTAGACATTTGTTTTTGCTTCTCCTAAAAAACATGAAATTTTTAATAAGCGGGTTTTGCACGAAATCTCTTAAGTAAGTAAACGGGTTTTGTAGTTTATTCAGTTGTATTTAAGCGGAGGCTGCAATTTTCTCGTTGTCGCCGACAGCGGTTGTCGGAGTAGAGTATTCTGATTCCAAAGCCACGATATATATGTATTTTTAATATTATGAATATTATCGTACAACATGCTAGCAATTTACAGTTCATGCTAATTATTTTCAAAGTTTTACACTTCAACATAATTCTTGCTTCCAATTTTCGCATTTCAAACTAATCCCTTTTCCCAATTTTTATAATGTAGACTAATTCTAACTCCATATTTTTAAACACCGACCCCTTCGTTTCGACTAATTTAGCTTATTGTCTCCAATGAAAATTTTTCGTTGATCTAATTCTAGTCTTTCAGAAGTGTTTGGCTTCTTTAGAAATATTACCGTTGTTTAACTTTCGTGTTTTGCATAATCGGGAAGTACTGCGCTCTCCTAGAAATATTCCGGTGTTTACTCTCGTGTTTTTCAAACTCGAGAAATTCTGGGTTCGTCCAGAAAATTTCTCGTTTTTTATTTGTGTTCCAGGAAATTTGGAAATATTTAGCTCTCCTTAGGTTTAGCCAGAAAATTTCTCGTTTTTACTGTCCTGTTTTACAAAATCGGGAAGTATTGGGCTCATTCAGAAAATTTTCCGTTTTCACTGTTTCAGAAAATTGGGAAATTTTGGGTTCACCCAGAAAATTTTGCATTTTTTATTGTCTGGTTTTTCAGAATCGGGAAGAATTGGGCTCATTCAGAAGATTTCCCCTTTTTTTCAGTTTCAGAAAATCGGGAAAATTGGGTTCACCCAGAAAATTTCCCGTTTTTTATATTCTGGTGTTGCAAAATTGGGAAATATTGGGCTCGCCTTCGGCTCGCCCTAAAAATTTCCCGGTAACCTCGTTACCGCGGTTTTTCCACCAGCGCTGGCTCGTTCATTTTCAGGGAGCGGAATCCCGATCGCGATATATAACGTTTTAATTAAAAAACAGCTTATCAGAAATGCTCGGCATTTTGAATGCAAAAGCAGTAAGCCTGGAAAACGACCTAGTTACGTAGTACTTCATAAAACTTTTCACGGTTTAGCTGCAGCATTTAGGCCTTACAGTTTGTTCGGTTATCGATTTTGGATACGATAATTTCATGGCAATATATGTATTTTTTGTGAATGGTGCAAATAATGTTTCCTGTATTCAATGCATAATTTTAATAAAGTTAAAGATCTGCAGCTATGGTATGCTTTCAATATATGCAAAAGAAACATTACACACTTTGCATTGCACTTTCCATTTGCGTAAGCTCTGAGGTAAGGAAGTCCAAACACAATGTGTGTTGTTCAACATTATCAGGTAATGATAATCAATTCCCAAAAATCAGAATATATTTGTGGATCTTCTTTAAGCGGAGTATGTAATGTGGATGACAAACATTAAATTAAAGTTAGGCAATATTCGGAGAGTCTCAGTCATGGGTGTAGTTAATAACATTTAGATAGCTTGAAGTTTTGGTGGTTAGCTACTGTTTAGTGTGTATATTTGTTTTACTATTAGAAAACATTGCTAGTTTTACTTTATGAACAAGATAACCGGCGCGGTTACGGAATACGTCAGCTACAGTGTATTATTTGAAATCGCAAAGATCGCTGAATAAATTTTTCTTGTGTACTTAAACGATAGATTAAGTGGATTCATGGATTTTTTCAGCACAACTACAATGTATGCCACTTCGTCTGCCGAATGGTAAAAGGTTCCTCTTTATTCAAAAAAAAGATGGGGATGCGTGGTACAACTCTTTTGTATCCGATGATTAGGTCAGCTCTTTTGGATATGGAAACAAGACATTTAATTTTCCCCTAAGATTCATACACATTCTTTTAGTTATTTAGCAATCCGCTACACTGGCCGCCAAACCAAGATTGACCTATTCTCTAGAAAAATTATATTTGCGACCTATGAATACAATGATGGCGTACATGTTTAAAAATGTAAATTCGCCAGAATCCATTAAATTAATTTTATTTGCTAAACTACATAATCTTAAATGGCCTAACACTAATACTGCGATACAGACGTTCCGTAGGAGAGCTGTTTGCAGATTAAGAGAACTCATCGCTGTCTCATCTGGCTCCTCAATACTTAAAACAGTAAGGCTGGGTTGCTACTTTCTTTCTTTGCATATGGAATTCCGTAAGGTGAAGAAAAACATCTTGGAGCCTTCTGCTGCCTTTCATCCACTTTTCACTTCCACTGACCAGGTGCGTTCTTACAGTCATGTTCCAACTTTACTTTGGTCTGTTTGGATACACGAAGGGTATAAGATAAGATTCAAAATACACACTCGCAGACCCTTCGACATCCATTAATAATTTTAATTCCACCGTTTTCATGCAACGTGTAGCCGCTAATTCCCGCGGTACACCTGTGAGTAAACCTTTTCATCCACCTGAAAAATCACGGAAAACCAAGCTACGTTGGTAATAACAAGAGAGGATATGCTAATATGAATGACGTTTATTTTTAATAAATACTGGCACCGTGTTTTGGGACAATTATGCCAAATTAGTACAAACATATAAATTGGATAACTTAATTGATGCTGATTTTCCAAATAAGCAATGCAATGTGACCAGAAATCACACAGTTGCAAGTTAACACTCCAACTTTCCGACTTAATTTACAGCAATTATCCCGATTTAGGATGCTATAAATATTATATATCTGAGTCCATCAAACACATTTGATTAAGATTTTGGCAGACTACATTCATTGGGTGTACTTTAAATGGTGCGATGACGCTTTAAAGTATTCTTGACATTTTAAAACAATTTTGATTGTTTAAAGGTTTGTAGTTTAAATATATTTTAGTGAACTATTTAACATTAAGAGGGCTAAAAAAACACCGCCGCCGATGTGTTTTTGCAGCTTTAAATTTAAGCGATGTTGTAGTAAGTTATGAATTTGTGAATAAGAATACGATTTCACACCTAGTTTCTACATATTTAGACTAATATTTATTTCAATGACTTTTAATTGCATTATTTTTTGTTTGTGTGATCAATTAATTTTATGCTTGCATCCACTTTAGTGCATAGTTGCGCACTCATATACGATATTATTTTCAACGGTATTATATAATCTCCATTGCACTTGTATCTTGTTTTCCATATGCATTTATTGCAAAACACCATGACAAGGAATCACATACATATTTCAAGCTCTGACATTCGGGCTTTTATATTACTTTTTAACTGCATTTAGCCCATAGGAAAATGCTGAACATTTCTCACACTCAATTAAATGATTGCAATTAAACTTTTAAGGTTTATGACGGTAACAACAAGCTTAAGTATCATTTGTGATCTGAAACTACAACAGCAGCACGCTTAGAACACGTAATTTTTTAGTTGTTTTTTAGAGTAAGACAACATGTCAAACGGCGAAACTGTTTTTTAAACTAAAATATTGTTATTTTTGTCGTCTTTCTATCGAGATCGTACCATAATAGTGAATTATAGATAATATTTAACTTGAAGGTTTTCGTTGGAACGTATTAGTTGTTAAAGTGAAATTAAAACCGGTGTATCGGGGGCATGTGTAAATGCTTAACTATACTTCAATACATAGACCACAAAACACTGAAAACCAAAAACCTAATGCTTGGCATAATTACAACAGCAAAACATTATATTAAATTGACGTTCAAACACAGCAAATAATCTAGATCGACAACTATCACCCATACAACAACAACAAAAACTGCTACATTAACAAACATGAACAAAAATTGAACTTTCTCCGATTTCAGTTGTGACAGTTCCAAGGTTTATTTCAGATGTCAAAACTTACAATATGTAGAACTGGCTGGTTTGATCAGCTCAGGTCTTTACGTTGAACGCAAGTCAAGTAATCAACGTTGCCGTATGACATTATGACCTTGGATTTGGCAAAATAGCAATGAGTTCCTTAGTAATCTTAGGAAACCCCTGAATGCTAGATAGAAAATATGCTAAATAGATAAAGTGATATTCCATAGTTATAGCCTAATGCTACATGCAATGGAGGGTTGCATGCTTCCTGCTTCCTTCCGTTCAGAATCTTTTCCCCAACTTTCACTCTTACGAATCACCACTTACACGAGCTACTTATGCTTTAAACTTATTAATTCATTCTGGAATTAGGTATGGCACATTGGCTACCCTTGATAATAATAACTCGGAAGCCAAAGAGTTGAGAAAGTTTGTTGACAACATGTTTTTACCATTCGCCGTATCTGTCACAAATTAAACATTATAATGGTAACGAATCTCGCATATTTTGGAGTGTATTCTGTCACCTACTAAAAAAGTCGTGTGACTACACCAAGATTTAAACAGGGGAGATTTTTTGCAACAGTTAATATTACTAGCTGGTTTAGCCTTCGATGTCAAAATGTACCCAGAATCAACCTGTATCATTTTCAGAAATTTTTATTCCCAACCATTTCCTATATGGACGTGTAAACATGCACTAGATGTGCAAATTTAAAAAAATACTTTGTATCTGTTATCACAGTCAGCAGTTGAGTTTCAAAAGTTTTGTTTGAACAACTAAGTACCTGAACTATAAAGCTAGTCACATACAAACGAATAATGCAAAAAGACCAACAATATCGTAAATTTTTATCATTCCAGCTATCTACTTCATGTTCACATGATCGAGGCAAAATGTGAACTCATCAATCTTTTCTCAAACGGTATATATACAGCCTATAGCAGCTTCATTTAGATACAAAAACAGTGACATATTTTTCACAAGTCACTGTAGGATAGTCATAGTTGTCCCTTTTGCTATCCGTTATGATTGCTGGTGACATCAATATTTATTTCTCACAATCTGCGTTGCATGGGTAAGTCCTAGTGTCAGATCAATATCGAAAACGTTTGAGATCACTTCCAGTTTGAAAATACATTGCAAGAAAATGAACTCTTTTGTGAATAAACTATTTAACGACATCACTGCAGCGTGTAATTTTTATCAAAATATCTAAATCAAGTTCAAGTCACAGAATCTACAAAATAATGTATTACAATAAATGTTTATGGGATTTTTGGCTAAAATTCAATAATTTCAGCAAGTATATTTTAATAATCCCAGTAGCGTAGCAAGTTTTTGCAAATTTAGGTACGGCCTGGACCAAGACAGGTCAAAATTAGCTAAATGTGTATCATTATACCCTTTGGTTCGGCTTTTTGAAAGGCTTTTGAGCGTTTCAGAGGTACGGCCTGGATCGGTGGGTCCACCTGGATCCCGCGTCGCTACGCCACTGAATAATCCCTAATCTCTACATTTCTATCTATTGTTTACGGCCATGCTCCGTTTCATGAGGCTTGCCACTTAGGAAAATTCAATGTAAGTCGTCGGGTTCAACTATTAACTTCATTTCTACGTCGGAAATGAATTTTGCACTCTCACAATAACGAAACATCGAGGTAGATCGCTTAATTTTCCAGTTTTACGATAGTGTAGAAGTTCAGGTAAAAAATGCCGTTTGCAGAGTCCAAGTTTATCTTGTTGGCTTGCTCATATTTGAAAGCAACACAAGCTACCTAATATTTTATGTACTGAGGATTTTATTCTTCTTTGCAGCGCTGCGTATGAAATTTCGTAAATCGAAGACTGACTTACATCCACGTTTCAAAACCAGTTTTTATTTTCCTGGAAATTTCTCACTCAAACCGCGTGGGTGACAGGTTCTCTGGATAGAAAGGCATATTAAATACAAGTGTTTAGTCGAGCATCGTCATCAATACTTATTTGATTCTACACTTCTTGTATACTTTCCTCTATTTTCATTTTATGTGTGATTATTGAGATATAGATGCAAGTAGTCTCTTAATTCGCATCAGAAATCACGGAAACATTTTGTATAGATAAAGGTTTCCCTTTGAAATAGATAATAAGTGTTGTCATAAAAAGAAGCTGGTTTTAGAGTTTTGGAGAAGTCATTTTTACTGACATATTTTGCATTAAAATTTTTTAACTAAATATGACTTCTTGTGAGACGATGACGAAGAATGCGTTTTATGTGAAGTTGAAAAATCAATAATTAAGCTAGGTTTGTTAGCCGCATATCAGATTTGTGTTTATTCATATTTTAACATTTCCTCGGAGTTTGAGTAACACAATGTGTCTTTTGTACCATGTTAATGTCACGCAAAATGTGAAAGGGTTGACTGCGGCTAGAAAACTACTCCTTTTTCCAAATTACTCGTTCGTCATTTTTCTTTCACTTAAAACAAACTGCCATTATAAGTTTGTTATTGCTAGAATGGTGTTTTCAAGCTCAATGTACGATGGTTGATCAACAAACTGAAATTTAAGGACTCACCCGCTCCTCAGTCTGAAATAACTAAAAGATTTGATGATTTGGAAATCAATACTTGAAACGTAATTTACTTACAGGTTGAATGAATACTGAGCACATTATTCAACTACAAATCACTGGTTTACTTCATCAACAAAAAATTGTCAACTGCAACTTCAATATTCCTGTTGGAGCAGGCACAAACAGTGTGGCTAGATTTTACATAACTTTTATTTTAACATTCATTGTCCAAATAATTACCACAGATTATGATTATTGATTCAATACGATATTTACCAATTTCAGTGAATATTTTTGCCGTCTACCGGTGCCAGGTAGCTACCTGGTATTTTACACAATAATTACATGTTAATAATATTAAACTGTTGACCTTAAATCTTTACAGTAATTGACAGTTAGCTTGCTATGTAATATTCGCATAAATATGGCATAAACCTATGTGTTCACTTTCTGAATCCAGATCTGTGAAAGTTAAGTGAAGTTCAATTACAAGCCGGTAGAGAGCCTATGTATCTAGAATTTCTATTGATGATCATTGATCAATGTCATTAATAGTTATAATTATCACATCTGCCACATAAGTGCAGAGCATTAAAAAACCTAATCACACACCAACATTTACCCCATTGCACTACACAGTTTCTGCTTGTTTTGGTTCAATCCAAACAAATTGGATGTTTCTCAACGTATTATTTTGGAAGTCAGTCTTAATAAGACAAGACAACCGAAACTCAATTAAAATTTTTAAAAGTAGCCGTATGGTAACATTTGTAATTACGATTACAATACGAGCAAAGGCTTCATTTCCTATTCTTTTTTCTTCCAAATATCTTTTTTCTTCGTCATTGTTTATACTCTCCAACATTACACAACACAAATTTAGTTAAAATGCGTTGACACATTGTATTAAACTCATGCACATCTCCAACTGACCTGAATGATAAGCGTAGTTAAATTACTTTCGTCACAAAAGTACCTCAAGTGATCCCGATTTGCGTGTAACTTATGATAATTGATACCCAAAAAGCCATAGGATTCTCCAACATCATATACCAATTATTATCAGGATGCGTATTTTGTAAGCGTCAGAGATTAGCCACCGATCGACCGTATTTTGATCATATGTCAACATGTGTACGTATTTATATTACTTTACTTTACTCAGGTAAACTAGAATAGAAAACATCAATAAGTGTCACATTCCGAAATTGTTGCTTTGTCGAGATTCATCCTTACATTTGTGACGTTTTCTTGCGGTTTTGCAGATAAAACTTGACTGTTATCATATCATATTTTGTTATTGATTTGGCCTGTCACAAATGGCCATGTGGATATAAAATGGGCTTCAATTTTGTTTATATTCACAGTCCGATTAAACCAGCAAATCCGCAAAGTTACAACGAATTTTAAAAAGCAAAGTTAATTCCAACGTTTTCTCAAACAACAAAAATATTTGTATTCATTTAGTTCAGTTTTTGAATTACTTGTGAAGTTTACAGAAATTAAAAATAAAAACTTATCAGCTCCAAGCAATCTTGAGCGTATGCATTTTCACAGTAGCTTCTGTAGAAGCCCAGGGAGATTACCTAAGATGTTTACGTTATCTCAGGTAATCCATGTTACCTAAGAGTAATTGTTTCTTACTCCAAGAAAATTAGTGGGAATGCTAGATGTATTCAATGTGGGACCAGGAGCTTTTAGTTTGCAATCATGAAGCATCGACTCCTTGTAATATTGTCACTACTAGTAGGACAACAACCCAGGAAACCACCACTACTCCCACAACAACTACTCCAACGACTACTCCAACTACAACTGAGCCATCTACAACAACTGATGTAAGATATTGTCTTTAAAACGATTCATTGCCATGAATTATATTGTAAATATCTATTATATCATAAGCAATATATTTTTAAATAGGATCCTGGAACCTCGATTTGTCCTGAAGGATTCCTTGGACCTGCTCTAAATTTTATATTTGCGACCCTGGACGTCTTCCATGTGACCTTCTCTCCTGAATACCGGAAGGTCATTTCCAAAAAAAATAATCATCACTCATATTTTTATGGATGGTAGCACTGACTGCTGTGAATATGTTCCGGGGGCATTTTTGGTTAAATATGCCCGTGGTGAAAGTTGGGACCAACTTTCACCAAAAACAAGCCAAATGGTAATACCACTTTTGTGACAAGACTGTATAATGAAATTTCATGAAACCAGAAACGCTTTCTCTACGTAGAAGTTTTACCCGTTTTTCGAAATCCGTTTCAAGAAAGGCGGGAAAAATTCGTAAAAATGGCGCTCACAAAAACAGGTTTTTGCATTAAAAATAAAATTCGGAATTCTGTACTAATTAAGCTCAAATTTAACAGATTAGACGGAAAATTATATAATCTAGCTTAATTAGTACGGAAATCCGAATTTTATTTTTAATGCAAAAACCTGTTTTTGTGAGTGCCATTTTTACGAATTTTACCCGCCTTTCTTGAAACGGATTTCGAAAAACGGGTAAAACTTCTACGTAGAGAAAGCGTTTCTTAACACGTTAGAAAAAGGTTTCATGAAATTTCATTATACAGTCTTGTCACAAAAGTGGTATTACTATTTGTTTTGTTTTTGGTGAAAGTTGGTCCCAACTTTCACCATTTCATGGAATTTCACCAAAAATGCCCCCGGAACATATTCACAGCAGTCAGTGCTACCATCCATAAAAAAAATATGAGTGATGATTATTTTTTTTTGGAAATGACCTTCCGGTATTCAGGAGAGAAGGTCATGTCTATTCGATTGCCTCAGTCCGCTTTATTACAATCCAGAAATTCAGGACTGTGATTGGCCTGTCAATGTTCCATCTTGTGAAGGTGGCACTCCCCTCCTCCAACATCAGGACCTGAAAGCTATCATAATGCGGCTTAACCGCATAGAATTGTGAACTCTTGCTTTTTTTGTTTCGTAATTAGTGTTCGCTATAAATGCTAACTCTCCGAATTTGGAATAATTGGAGTGTCTTTAATCTGTAATAGATGCAGCATGGCTTAAATCCACGATGGTTTTTATCCCCTATCGAAAACAATTCAATCGAAAATGACTGACTACTTTCGACGACAGCTCTCTGAAATGAACAAAAGTGCATCGCACGTGAAAAAATATTTGATGAAGAAATACAAATATTTTATTCTTTTACCTCGGCGGACACGCTCACTACTAATGAGTAAAATTGCTAATGTCCGGTAGCGAAAAATAGCACCGTTAAAATCCACAAACAAGTCTTTTCCATGTCAGCTCACGTCAAAATTTTGTAGGATCAGTTGGGAAAGTGCAAAGAGTTGTGCAAGGAAACCTTAAATTTTCGAACGAAAAACTGCTTCAATTGCTTGATTTGAAAACACGTTGTTTAACAACTAAGCTGAAAATTTCAAGGAACGCAACAAGAATTATGATCAACATGCAACATGATGAAATCCAGAGATGTAAGGAGATAAAGCTATAGCACCAAAAAATGTGATTCTTGGCGTTTCGAATAGTGAACATTACATCCTTGACTACTTTATATCATCAACATTTCATTAGTAATCTAGTTGGATACAAAGCAAATAACAACATTTTGCGTTGTAAATAAACACGAACAAATCCAGGTAATCCAACCTGTCTGAATTTGCAGTTACCCAAAGAGAATGTTCGTTTTGTTCTCCAATTACTCCAATTGTTGATACATTTAATATGAAAGCATTGATTTGATATTTTCGATTTCATATCTGAATAAACGTTCTTGTTTCGAGAAGTTGCGTCTGAACAGAGTGCTAGTGGATAGTCAGTATGTGTGTTCATACTATTCATTGTCCATTTGAAATCTCGAAATTTATAGTAGTTAGAGAAACATGGTTCACTATTCGAACTGATGAAGATCACGCGGAGCTCCCTATCTCGAGCATGCAATCATTGACTCTAGTTTGATATTATAGCTCAATGATGAAATCCCTCATTTTTACTTACCTGCTTTTCCATTACATATGTACATGTTTACATTACATATGTACATGTTTACATTACATTGTATATGTTTGGCTTCACAATTTTCATTATCGGAGTTTCTTCAAAATGATTCAGTGTATTATCCTAATTCCGTTGCTCCATTTCCACATGCTGACTATAATATACCTAGATTTTTAGAAATAGCAACTCCAACCTTATGGCATCATTTTGTACCTATATCGACGTACAATTATTACCCAGGCACCTAAAATCTTAATAACGTTTAACCGTTAAGAGAAACGACTTTCATTAAGTGGACTTTTCATGACCTACCTTACGTTCATGCTCCTTCCTTACGACGAAACTTCAATAATCTAAGTGTAATTAGTAGCATCATCAGTTTGTAGCTACAATTTAGGAAAAAAAGACTGATGGAGAAAAAATATTATATGATTATTTTGACATGGATGATTAACCCCATACTGGTCTGCTGATCTGTTATTTACCATTTCCTCTCCCATTCATGTTGAACACATAAAGGTACAACCAATAGAGTGGCTAATCATCGTAAGGATACATTAACTACCTTTGTGCCCATTTACGATATACGTACAAAATCCTACGAACGTTGTTTCCTGAACTACTAATTCTGACACTACAAATTCAAAGTTCTTCGGCAGCTTGCTAGGGCAGTATGGGTCGATGGTTGATTGAAGAAAAGAGAAAACTAGTAGTTATTATAGTTTTAAAATCAACTCTAGCGTTTACTAATGCTTTACATATGACATAGGACATCACTCAAGACACTGAACTCGGTCCTTTTGATATTGTGCCCAATGTAACAAGGAGGAGAATCCGGAGTCAATGCAATCCTCGCACCCAAAATTTGCCTTCATCGGAGTAGTTAAGGAAATAAAGTTCGTAGGATTTTATGTATGGACACAACATATAAGCTGCATTTCCGATCTAGTTCCCTTTTAAATCTATGGTTGAACACTAATTTCATCATAATTTGCATGTTTCATACTCATTGCAGAGCATTTTTGAACGAAAATAGTCCCTTGTCCACAATCTTTTTCCAGAAGTAATCTTTCAAATATTGAGAGTGAGGCTATCATAGCTTCTTTTCAGGTGACAACATCAGCATCCCACTCATCTAAACGAAAAACGGTCATTTTAGTATTGTTGGAAATGATATATAATGCAAGTCGCTGACAGAAGACATGTGACCTGATAGGTTTATTCGTGTTAAAATATGATATTCATCTTCTGTTATTGAGGTTGAAATAATTTCCATTGAGTCTGGTTGATGTGTCTATGTATCACTTGAACAATTGCAACGGGTATAATATACCTTTATAGAAGGCTTGCATCTCCCTCAACCCTATTTCCGTACAATTTTCCACGTCTGAATTTTCTTTTTTCTAAACGATTTGACGTCAATATAAAAAACATTGTTAGAACTTTTTATTTAACACTCAAGCAGATAGTGGCTTCAGTTTGGTTCCTTAATCAAATTTAATGCAACTTTAATAGCAAACTTCGAATACGATTTCGGCCGCTCTGTACACACTGGATGGAGGTTCCTTCAAAAACTAAACATCAATTTAACCTTGCTCCCCGGTGTCTCCAGCTTGCCAAGCTGAGTTTGGCAACTATGTCCCGACCCACTGAAAAAAACCTTTACTAAAACTTATTAAAATCATCAAAATATTTAGGAAGAAGACAGATCCAAATTTTTAGGATTCAATATACAAAATAATTGTGCGACATTTTGCATATCATTCACTCATTTGATGATGAACCATTCACTAAATAAAAACCCTGGCTTAACTACCTCGTCAAGCTGTGAACATTTACTAACAGCATTTAGAGATTTCATTTAAACGATTCTGCACAATGTGCATCCAACAATAATAGATGATTCAAAATTCCAGTAGTGTCAATGTCTATTTAAATTAGTTATTTTAGTTGAAGCTTTTAAAAAATTATTCAAAACATATTGATAAATTTAAACGTATGTTTAATTTAAATATTTTATCTGTTTGTTGACAATATCTATTAAAAGTAAGCTTAATGTGGTCAGTTGTTAAAGCCAAAGTTCAGCAGTTCCGCTGATTACCATTATCTGGAGTTTCAACATATTGTATTATTGTTAATATCTAGTAATTTACCGGGAGAACCCTTTTTATTTAGGACCAGCGCTTTTTTATTCCTCAACTTAAATCATTTTATTCCCCAAAAAGAGACAGTCCGTTACAAAATCCACAAACACTCACCAATTCTCTCCTACCATTATATTCCAGTTCCTATAACGAATGCAAAAAAAGAACGCATGAGTACACTGCGACTGATACAAACTACAAGCGCTGCAGTCGCTAGTGCAGTTACACCAGCAGCACACTCCGCTTACTTCAGCTTACTCTTGATTTTATGATACCGTCAATAACGCAAGCGGGCTTTAAGTTTTACATTCCCTTAAATACACGTAAAAGTGTGATGGTGTGGCTTGCCTTATATCCTAATTCAATAAATAATAAGAAGGATTTGGTTCTTCGGGCCAAAAGTCCCGGGTGCTGGTGTTCGAATGCGGCTTTGATTAACTTCGCGACACTCACCACCTTGTTTCAGTTACAGAATTCAAGAGTCTACGACCATGGCTCCCATTGAAAATCAAAGAGTAAGTCGCTCAGTTTTGTGACAGTACCCCATCTCCCGAATTACTCAGATGACCATGAGCTTGGTACCAAAACTTCATTTCACACATCCATCTTTCAGAACGAGTTCTCCATTTTTACGTTGCATTTTTCTTTTCCCGATCACAATCATTGAGCCTGAAGAGTGCTTTACCTAGTGTGACAGCATTCTCTAAATGGTTTTCGTACTGCTTTCTAGGGTTGGACTTCCGGTTTGCGACATAACTGTGTTTCAGAACTTGTATCTTTGACTGTATTCGCTTTTTTTACTCCAAATTTTTACTAATAATTTGGCGAACAGTTCTTCCTGATACTCGGCACCTTTTCGCTATTTATCGTTGACTGTGGGGATTTACCTGGTCAGTCATACGAAGGGTCTGGGCCCTTTTTACATAAGGTCGCTTTTTTAGTAAATTGCAGTCACACGACCTTGGCTTCTCCGCGAATATCTTCCCCACTTCTTACTCTATAACTGATGACTTAGAAATTACTGTACCCCTTAATTTCGTTAACTTTACAATTGATCTTACTGACATACCCTGCTCGGAAAAGGTCCGAATGACTACTTTGTCGTCTCTACTTAATAACTTCGCCATTATTGAATGAATTAGTCCAAAATTTTACACACGTTGACATAAAAGCTTGTAAAATGCACATGCAAAATCTCAGGTCAATCCAATCAAAGGGAGAAGAGCAGTTGACCTGACAAAATGACCCAAATTAGGCGCTACACCCTCTGTAACTTATGAAATCATACGTTTTCTGGTGTGAAAATGTTCAAGCGGTACTTGTTACAAAGCTACGTATTATGATAATATATTGATTTCTCATGGGTTTGCGGAAGTATGCTTTATTGGAGGACAATAAGCATATGGCTTATTACATGCGTAGTTCTCCGATTTCCAAATAAAGAGGATGGAAACGTGGGAAATACCGAATTTCAATTGATGATCTCATTTTAAAATTTAATTTGAGAGCACAAAAGCTCTTAGTGGGATGGCATTTCCATAAAAGTTTCATGTCATCATTAATAAAATTGAGTACACATTTTAAACTTTAAAGACATTAAACCGAATTCAAACATTCTTTTGCCAGTTAATACGAAACCGAGATATAAAAACATGGTCAAGAACCTAACCATAAATTAAATTAAATTAACACGTATACAAATTTTACCGCAGTTGAAATGTCTCGAAAACTTGGTGCTTTAAAAAAAGCTGCTTCATATTTTTTCAAACAGGGCTTGCACAGTCCTTACAAACTTGAAATGAAAGTAACTTCAAGAAGACAGACTTGCTTATCTACGCTTTTTAACAACACGTCAATCAGGTTAGTATCATGAATGAAGTTGCTCATAACACCGCTTCTCTCATTACTTTTAATCCGCTTCCACCCGCTGTCTTCGCCAACGGATGCTGTCCTTTATTGCTCCATTCTTTTCATCGTTCCGCTACACACTGCGACGAAAGATCGTATTGTTGGCCATACTGAATTTTGATGATTTTTTGCAAGAATTTTAAACTTCGTAGTTCGTAAACGGTTTTCATGTTATATACTCCGAATTTTGTGGGCTTTTTGATTCAAAACTTGATGGCTCATTTTTATGGCCATGGTCTGCTGTAGAATCAAAGATTTACAAAAAGACCGGCAAAAAGTAGGGGTTTTTGGACATACGTTTATTTTTACAGCTCCGGGGGCCCGTATTTTCACCAACACAGTATAGGCAATATTCACCACACTTTTCCACGTAGGAAACTGTTTATCGTGCGAAAATACGAGCCCCCGGTGTACTATACACTTTCATTTATGTTGCAGTTTTATTTTTTTTTCCAACCTGTGACATGTAATATTCATGCATAACAGCACCATATAATACATTCTTTCATTCTTTTTGAAAAATATTACTAGTAGGGTAGATTTGGAATATCTGACACCACATTCAGTAGCTAGAAATAATTTCCCCATTGATTTACGAATTTCGTGACAATCTATTGACTCACAAATCAGCAAGTCTAGTGTCCGCCGGGGGCTCGTATTTTCTGCACGATAAACAGTTTCCTACGTGAAAATACGGGCCCCCGGAGCTGTAAAAATAAACTTTTGTCCAAAAACCCCTACTTTTTGCCGGTCTTTTTGTAAATATTTGATTCTACAGCAGACCATGGTCATAAAATGAGCCATCAAGTTTTGCATCAGAAAGACCACAAAATTCTGAGTATACAACATGAAAACCGTTTACAAATTATGACGTTTGAAATTCTTGCAAAAAATCATCAAAAGTCAGTTTGGCCGCTATTAGGTGTTTTCGTCGCAGTGTGTGCTATCTACTTATCCCAATTGTCCGCATTCTTGCTTGTAAAATCAAAATTGGGTTGACTTTGGCCATAATCACTTCATTTGACTAAAGACAGGAGGAAGTTGGAGTTGCTCGTGGATGTGTCAGGTGAGAATAGCTCTCTATAATAAGCAGTCATAAGCAGTTAGAGTTTAGGGATGGATTTTAGCAGTTTAAGGCCAAAACATGGTCTTCACATTGATCCTAATGTTTGACTGCTGTTTGTAAAACTAAGACAAGTGTCAACAACGTGATAACATGATGACACCGTGGACAAAAGGCAAAAAAGTTAGCTGCGGACAGGTATATGTCCTCCTTTTAATGAGAGAGCTTTTAATGATTTAATGACCTTGATGGACTTGGATGTCAATCATCCAGGTAGAAATAATTGGGAGGAGGTAAAATGTCTTGAAGAAACAAACGGGAAAAGTTGGTGAATTTTGACAGCAACTTTTGTTTTTGAGAAAACATTTTTTCCTACTTAATCAACAGTACAGTAGGAAACGGTGTTGCATAATTGGATGGGTTATTAATTTTCGGTTTAGGTTTATAAAATGAGTTGAGCGAATCCTTCCATGTTTTTTACCAAAATGTCTCTAACTGAAATGCGATATGGAGTCATGTATTATTTATTATCGTATGCATTGTAAAGTTAATGACTTCCCATTACTGAACGCGGGTTTTACATGAATCATTCATAAAGCTCAAATACATTCATCATGAATGTATTTGAGCTTCTCTCTTTTTGCTGCATGCTCTTTGTCCAATTGGTATTTCCAGGGCACATTGATACGTACTTTGAAGGCAGGAGCCCTTTCGATAATGTTCCGATTCACAAAAAGCGACATATTTACCAGGAGGGAGATAATGTATGTAAGTGGTTTGGTTGGGCTGTGCATTTCGGATTTGAATGTGATTCTGATGTATTTCTTTAGGCAAAGGAGAAAACGAAATGAGATGAGGAGAGCCTTGTAATTGGAGAAAGGTGGAGTTGGAATAGGCGATTACTTTTTCCCTGTTGGAAAGAAAGAGGAAAAATATAATGAACACAAAAGCTTTTCCACAGCATAATATTGAGTAAATTCTTCTTTGAGACCTAGACTAGTTAATCATCAAGTAAGTTTCTGATTTTGATTCAGGTATTATTTGTGCTCAACTTTACTTTTGCCTTCCGTTCGTCGCGCTACTTTTTGTTTGGGGTCCTGATCTCATCCTCTCTCTTGCTTTCTGACTGACATGACAGGGCTCAAAAAGGGAACTATCCTTTTCTTCCTCACATTGTCAAAAAGGAT
>JAQGAP010000904.1:0-25128 GCA_034697805.1 Orchesella bifasciata | reverse complement strand
CTTCTTTCTTTTCCTTCCCGTTCCTTTTTTGCGCACTTTTTTTTAATTTTTCCCATTTTTTCCTAGTAAACCCACAACCCGAAAACAGAAGATTCTACAGCTATGCTTTCTCAATCAAGATGTGTCTTGCACAGTGTCAAATTCAGCTGTCACCCGTCGTCTGTCCAAATTACCCTTGAAGTATGCCTAAGTAAAGGGTTAAGGTAGATGCCAACCCGTCAAACGTCTCTGTGAACGAAACATACTTGTTCTTCAAATATCCATCCAAAAGAAAACAAAAATGGAACTCATACACGGTTGGAGGCGATCATTTTGCTTAATATTTTTAATCTGCAGTGCCCATATGCAAATATTTGTTACAAGTGGTTATCTCACCAGTCCAGTATTGATGCACGGCTTGGAAAACATTGTCAACAATTTCAGAAATTGTGAATTTTTCTTCGTATGTTTTACCTCCAGAAGCAATAGCGAATCGGTTATAAGTACTTTAATCCCAGTAATGACTAATTTCATGTCAACTGGAATATTTTCCATTTCTTTACAAGAAGCTGCAAGTCCACCAGTGGAAGTGAAGTCTCTCAACCGTTACAATAACCTACACCGATATTCTCCAGTATGCAGAATTTCTGTACTTACATTTCATGATGATTTTCTTGAACGGCGTTTGCTAAACACATCCAAACACTTATTCCTCCAAAACTTACCAAAAATACGAAAGGATCAAGATAATTTCATATTCTTAACCAGGAATAGAACGCAGGCTATAAAAATTCTGCTTTCACCAAGTTTCGGAAACAAGATAAAATACAAAATCGCGGTAGTGCCAAGAGCAGAAACTTCAATTGAAGTGCTTTCAGTTCGATTGTACGGGAATAATGGGGGAATGCCAAAGATCTTTAGTAAAACAATCAAAATCTCAAAAGATTTGTTTATTTCCAGTACTTCTGAACTATTTCTAGACACCCCAAGGAATTTTAATGGTTACACGTTTCGCGTTTCAGTGCCAAAAGCTCCGAGCACAATGGAAATCGTGTGGAATTCCACCCAAAAGCGTTATGTTGCAGTTCGTGGCTATTACCTTGGTTGGCTACTGGAAGCAGCAACGAGGTTAAATTTTACTTACGAATTATTTCCCTCTACATCTGGAGGAGGAACAGGGAAACAGCTTAAAAATGGAAGTTGGGTTGGAGCTGTAGCGGATGTTCTAGACGGACGAGCTGATTGGGGTTTATTTGTTGGTCACATTTTTAGCCGACACCAGTTTCTAGAGTGGTCAGCCCCCATGTCGTACGAGTGGATGATGTTCTTTTGCCCCAAACCAAAAACGTTTATTAGTCCAAAAGCCATAATTTGGCCGTTCACCCCTGTGGTTTGGTTGCTGGTACTTTTGACAGTGTTTTTTATTGTTCCGCTAAGCTTCCATTTTATTTCTGGTGGAAAAACTGATCCTAGTTCCTATATCAAAATGTTTACGTGCACAATAGCATCAATTTTGGAACAAGACACTTTAGAAATGACAAAAATGAAAGGTGTCCCCATAAGAATTTTGGGAACTTTCTGGCTCCTGTTTGCAATGGTAATTGGGGTCGCATACAGAAGCAAATTGACAGCTTTAATGACTTTGCCTCTCCAAACTTGGGTTCCACCAGCCTATTTTGAAGAGCTAGCTTATTCAGAAATTCCAGTTATTTTGAACGTAATTGGAAAAGGCGGTGCCGGGTACGTGATTCTCTCCGCGTCCAAAACTCCAGTATACCAAACATTGTTTGCTAGAATAACAACGGAGCCCATTCCTGAAAATTGTTTAATTGAAGCAGCTACGCGGGGTAAATGTTGTATTACTTGGGAAAGTCTTGGAACGCATGCATCAGCTAAAGCTGGAATAATTAATAATTTTGGAGGAGAAAGTCCCGTCAAGCCTTCCACAGAAACAACCAGCTTTGTTGCAGATGGAATTGCATGGGAAAAGGGGGCTATTTTTCGGAAGAGTTTAGATGAAAACATTTGGTCATCATTGGAAACAGGACTGATGATATTTTGGAGACAGCATCACCTTCAAATTTTGAAACGAGAGAGAAAGAAAATTCTAGTTAAGAATGATGAAACTACTAGCCAAAATGGAACTAAACCTTTAACTGAGAAGAAGATAAATGAAATTCGAAGCAGACAAACTGCCCTAAAATTAACAAACCTGAAGGGAGCTTTTCTCGTGTTGCTATTCGGAGTTTGTATTTCAACCTTAAGATTTTTATATGAAACGATTTTTCTCAGTGTGCAATCCCTTTTGAGAAAACCTGGAAAACTTCTAGCCGACATCAAAAGAAATTTTCAGGTAAAATGATGTAAAAACATTATTTAGCTGGAGTTAAACTTTGTCTTATTTTACAAAATTATATTTTATGCATAATTTAATTTATTTAAAACAATTTTTTCAGGTTAAGCAATAAACCATAATTAAATCAAACTGCTGAGTAAATTACGACCCATGAAAATAATGCAAAAAAGTAAAAATATGCGTTATGAGCGACAATGCCGCTACCGCTTGGAGGAGCAGTGATATCTTCACCCACCCGATCGCAAACATTTTCAGGGACGTATTTGTAGAAATCCACTGGGAACTGGACAGGTCCATCAATCACAGGACCCTGAGAATTTTGACATATTGATACTTGCTCACTGTATCTGTGTCTTTGCCCAAATTCTTTCAAAAACTCCTCTGTCCATTCGAATTTCTTGCTTAGAGACTCTTCGTAATCCCCTTGAAGGTATTCAGGCTCATAAATTGTATATTTCGCGATTCCACCGCCTCCAGGTGTGGAACTGTTGATTAAAAGAGAAAATAAAAATAAAATACGGAAATTCAAAACAATTTAATTCAGATTTCAACCAAACAATAATATCTACCTTGAATAATTCGTGATGCCCAACTCCTGAAAATGTTGCTCGGTTGGGTAGCGCGATCCGCAATATTCAAAATCAATTTTAGGATAATACCATAAAAACGCCATGCACATTTCCTCTCTCGTTGATATTCCCCCAACGACAATTGACCCATTGTTCCAACGATTATCATACGTACATTCTGCATAAAAAACCAATTAATCTCAATTCACCCCAAAAACTAAAATTTATTTTTTATACAAAAAATATTACCAATAGTCAAATGATCTCCTTTCACAATCGTCTTGGGTTCTATGAGCGGTTTATTCTGCTGGAAGTTGAAGTCATAATGATTATCAAAATCAAACCAAGGTAGTTCTTCTTCCCCTCTGAAATGTCTGAGTTTCATCGTCTTCCCGGAAAGATGGGCATGGAGAAGAGAATTAAAAACGTGGATTCCATCATCTTCGGTTATTCCCGCTTCCGTACATTTGCCTCCGCATTGCCCTGCAACAACGTAGTTGTCTTGACTAGGTGGAACTGTCAAGGTAACATGAACTTGGTGAGCTACTGTCAACATTGCGGCTTCAATATCTCGCAGTTTATCGGTGTACATGATTCTTGCTCCGGTTGTGAAACGCCGTCCTTCTTCACCCTGAGGGTTATCGTAGTGGACTTCCATCATGTAGTAAACATTTTCCCCAACTTTGTCTGGAATTGGGTAGCCAACATCTTCCGGGAAAACGGTTCGTCGTCCGCCTTTCGCCCAAACGAAAAGATAGTGCTGAAGACAGTTATCTACTGGTAACAATTGCTCATCGTCAGGAGCGTAGCAGTTGTCACCGGGGTGATTTACGAATGGACCAAAAACCTCGTCAGCAGTTTGCCCCGGGGGTGCAACACACTTGAAGATTATAAAGTGGTGGGTATGTTCCAACGCAAACTCATCATCTAAAACTGCCTCAAACTAGAATTTATTTTTAAAAATTACATTTTAAAACGTTTGTGTTTTTTTTTAATTTAAACTATTTTTCTTGAAAATTGCTTACGGAAACAACATGATGTGTTGCATTGAGCTCAGGACCCTTATGAACACTGCACCAATAGGTAGTGTCTGCCTTTGGCATCTCCACCTCGGAAACTACGTCCCAGCTTATGTAATCATCAGGATTAAAATCAGCTTCATCAGGCATCAAAAGATTGAGTGATGCGGTGCCCCTGTTTGTTTCGTGGTAGGCAATATTATCAGTTGCTCCCAGTGACCAAATTATTCTCACAGTGTCGTTCTACATTAATAGTATTTCACAATTGGTAACAAATTAATCAAAAAAATCGAAATCTTTCTTTGCCCCACGTGTCATACCGAAATAACATAGTCTTCATCATCACAGGTGTTGAGCAGTCTGGAAAATTTAAGGTAAGTTTTAGTCTCGTCTTCCGAGGCCTCCAAAAGATTCCAGTCAGATTTTTTGTCCGCAATGGGCGGACCATTTTCAGCTCCACCATGCATATCCTTTCAGAGAAAAAATGGATGTGTTCAGTTTTTTTATAAGTAAAAACAAATCTATAATGGTTTTAATGGATATTCTATTAACTTACAAACGCATAGCTTGACCCATTTCCGTAAACACCAGCGATGAATAGATCCGCTCCACCCATGCCACCATTTGGTGATATTCCAAAGCCAACATAGCCAGTTGTTACAGCTTCCACCTCGAAGGTCACCAAGCCCTCAGCTAAGTTGACGTCCCATGATAATACGTAGTTTCCCTGAGGATCTATCGGCTCGTTTTAGACTTTAACTGAAATATCATCATTTCGAAGAATTGTGCCCCCTGAAACAAGTGAGACCAAAAGCAGAAGGGAAAACCCGGAGAATCTAAAACTTTTAGTTACTCCCATTTTTAAGAAAGAATAATGGAAAACGTCTTGTTCCGCAGAATGCTCACGATCTTGTGACCAATTCTGAACTCTGGAGCTACGTTTAGTTGTAATTTATTTAAAGCGTAAACTGACCACTTAAAAAAATTCGCATGCAATATCCATTAGTTCTGCAAACAATGGCGTGAGTTGTGATTTCACAATGGGTCATGTGCAGCTTTTAATTTGTTTTTTAAGAAAGAAACGACGTCAACGAATTGGATCACATGCACGCTTTAATTTTAATGAGATACACCAATTTATTTGTCAATGAGATGCTTATCGTTTTAATTTAATCAATATGGTTTGTGTTTCATATTTTACATCGTGTTAGCAGGTGTTGAAGCTACAGCTTCACAGTATCTGTTTACTGTGATTTGTTGACATTGAACGTTCATTAATTAATGACAGCTGCCGAAAAAGATTGCACACGTTACATGCGTCAATTATGTACTTGCGTAAATTGATTGGTAGAGGCATTGAGCAATAACACAGGTCTTCACTTAAGCTGATAATTTAATTTTATACTCAATAAATCAATTACAAATTATGTGATGGTATTCTCTTCAATCAACACATCAATATTCTGCGTATACTGTAAATCTTTACATAATTCGTTATGATACAGAATTGAAGGCTTTGAAATGCATATGACTTTGTAAAACTGATATTGAATGATCCCAGTTTGATGATTTCTTCCTGTGAATATGATTTAGATTATAGATTCATTAGCCAACCGCACAAACTGTGTAAATCAAAGTTTAAAACGCTGCCACATTTGTGAACATAATGGTACATGATTTTCCTGCAAACCCTTTGCCATCAAAGGTTTCATTTTTATCTTAAAGTTCAGGTCCCATTATCTCTCAGAATCTCTATTTATAGATATAGGCGACTGAAAATTAAGTGTAAGCATGGATGTACACCACTTGAATTTCTTCACGTCTCGACAACTTGCAGGACATGCTGGTCTTTATGTACTTTTTAAATAATGCCTTTTATATGTACAAATGTTATATGATCTACAAGTGGTAGGTTCATCAGAACACGCTTGGGTATGTTTATCTTAAATACATATTACCTTATATAAGCTGCCGTTCACATGTTGATTCGGAGAGTAAAATCTCATATATCTGTTTATCCATTTAACTACTTTTACTACACAATTTACACACTTGATTACTTTAAAATAAAAATTATTTTATCGAATAAAAAACCTTGCATTAAATTAAATTTGAACGTGATTTATATGGTAAGTCGGTTTTTATAACAGTGTGTTAGTGTGTTTGAAGATTCTCAGCTTTCCGAAATGTATGTCAGTTCTACAAAACCGAACTTACAACTAGAGACGTTCTGGTGCCCCGGGAAGTGTGTAGCACATCTTGGCCGCATACAAAATGAATGGTCATTTTTATCCGACTCGACTAATAACTGATAACATGTGACGCAGATGGATGACGCACATCAGAGCATGTGGATTGATTTTATTTTCATTTATTATCACAAAACACATAACTATTTGGGAATTATGATGACTAAATAAAAGCATCTTGACATTGATGATTTTACATGAAAGGACTGTATAATTATTATTACCAATAATATTTGTAGCTTGACCTGAATTACATCAAACGTTCTTAAACCTTATGCATGCAATAAAAGTTGAAAAACTCGATCATAATAAACCACGGATTTCACGAGCAACACCATCAAAGCATAATTTTTGGCATGCGTCAACTACGATCGCGTGATTTTCTAAATGAATAAACAACAAGAGGGAGAGTGTTGTCTCAGTAATTCAACGGGCCACGTGATCATTTACGGTGGCACGTACACAACAAGCAATAAATCGTAATCCATCCCTAATAAAGAACTTTTTCATAATCCAACAAAAATTTGTAAAAGATGTATCCCTCACATTCCTCTTTCGCATATGTTGTATGTTTATGATGTCCATAAAGTTGCATAAGCAAAAATGAAAGCTCAAGTGCGATGGATTATATAAAAATGTATATAAAACGTGGAAAAACGACCTTTTTATGAGTCGGCTTAGCTTGTACACGCGCTACATAGTTTTTGGTTAATCCGAAAATAAAATTATTACAAGCCTGGCTAATATGACTGAAAGGGTGTTATCCAATGAATTCGAAATTTGGTATAAAAAGTCTGCACACTTATTGTAAAATCACATTCAGCCGTTCTTTTCTCTTCATCACACAACCAAGCCTTAGCAAAACTTTAATTTCTGAGTTTCAATCATGAAGTTATTGGTATCCGTTATCGTGTTGGGTTTAGCTTTCCAAGCTTCAGCCCGCGTTCTTCGCATATTGCCTGCTGTAAGTCACTGTTATTTTATTCTACACTTATGGGAATATTAATTTGTTTGAACATTTTCTAATAATTTATTTTCAATGACAGCCCGGTTGTGAAGGCTCTTCCATTCTTCCCGTTGATGGAGGAGATGAAGTCGTTTCCATCCTTCCAATCGGAAGTGGTGTTGAAGCTTCTATTCTCCCCGTTGAAACTGCTGAACCAGAATACATTTGGCCTGTAAGACCAGGATTTGGAGGATCTGTCCCTGTTGTACCAGTTGCCCCTGAGAGACCATCCATCTCCCTCCCAGTTCTTCCAGGAGCTGGAGCTTCCATTCTCCCAGTTGCCCCAGGAGCATCTAACAAGCTTCCACCTGCAGGAAATGTCAACCCAATTTCCATCCTCCCAGTTGCTCCAGAGCAACCATCCATCTCTCTCCCAGTTCTTCCAGGAGCTGGAGCTTCCATTCTCCCAGTTGCCCCAGGAGCATCCAACAAGCTTCCACCAGCCGGAGATGTCAGCCCAATTTCAGTGCTTCCAATCGCCCCTGAACAACCTTCCATTTCCCTTCCAGTTCTTCCAGGAACTGAATACGAATACATTCCAGTTCGTCCCATTCCAGTTAGGCCAAACCCAATTTCCGTCCTCCCAGTTGCCCCTGAGCAACCATCTATTTCTCTGCCTGTTCTCCCAGGAGCTGGAGCTTCTATTCTCCCAGTTGCCCCAGGAGCGTCCAACAAGCTTCCACCTGCAGGAGATGTGAGCCCAATTTCAGTGCTTCCAATTGCCCCTGAGCAGCCATCCATCTCTCTGCCAGTTCTTCCAGGAACTGAATACGAATACATTCCAGTTCGTCCCATTCCAGTTAGGCCAAACCCAATTTCAGTCCTCCCAATTGCCCCTGAGCAGCCTTCCATTTCCCTTCCAGTTCTTCCAGCACCTCGCCCAGTTCCTTCCAACAAGCTTCCACCTGCAGGAGAAACCGCCCCGATTTCCATTGCTCCACTTCCGGTTGTCATCCCAGAAAGGCCAGCAGTTTCCCCTCCAATTGTTCCTGTTGTACCAGTTCCAGAACAACACATTCCTGACAAATACATTATCTTCTAAACCATTTTCCAAATAAATTCAACATTCTCATTGGTTTTAAATTTCAATGTTACATGTTTCATTTCGTTTTTAAGAAATAAAAAATTAAATGCGTGGTTTAAATAACCTCTAGAAATCAACCTTGTGTTTCAACTAAATTCTTTGATAACTTATAATTGATAAGTGACAATGCGTTACTTTTACGTTCATAATGATTATGTCACCATACACGTATATCTAAATTAATCAGATTTAGTTTTATCATAAACACTGATATGATCAAGTTCGTATCTTATATGTATCTTATCATTCACTTTAAAAATGTGATATAAAAAACTTCTCATATGCCATTTCGCGGTAACATCTAAATATGCTGCGGTTTGAAGTTTTGTAAATCGTGTTAAAGAATTCCGAGCATAGTGAAATGGCGAAGTAATTATCAATGTAAAGTAGTCTGTAACAAAGTCTACCCGAATTTCATAGAATGAGCCATAAGGTATCTTGATTGGTGTAACGGACACTGCTTTCTTAGTATTGATTTTGCAGACCTTTCTTTTTGTGAGCATAATGCTGTGATGAGAAACTTGTTGATATTTTTTAACAACACTTCAACACTTATTACACGCTTTTCCAACATCAGACAACATTAATGTTAGTCCAGCTATAAAAAAATGACCACCATACTACTTTCGTACCACAGAAGCATTGCTACTTTCCCATTAAAACTTACATAAAGCGTTGCAACAGTAATCCAGAAATGGAAAAATAAACTCAACGGAACAAAGCAAAATAGAACCTTTTGCATTTTTTCAAAATCAATGAATCTGAAATCATGTAGTGCGATTTTAAGATGTTGCCAACATGGCTTGGTATGCATCCTCATCACTGCCTTCCTGCTCCTCACAATTCCAAAGGTAGCCATTGTAGGTTGTTGAAAAATAGTTATGTAACCATTTCCCGGCTAATGTTACATTAACATAATATACATAAGTCGATGTTTTGAATTCCTAACAAAATGTAAATTATTTGGCACAATTTTTTCACCTGACCAACCAATTGTAAATATGTGGCTGTGTGGAATAGTTATTTTTTGTATTTACTGACCACTTTTTTTTTAATTATCGTCATTTCGTCATATTCTTACATAAAATCCAATTCAAACTATGTTGGCTTGCGTCGGAAATTACATATCTTCCACAATTTTTTTGTTGGTGAAAACCCATCCGAAATATTTAAGGACAGGAAATGTTTTAATAAGAAGTGAAGAAAACAATCATCAAACGGGCGGATCCAATAAATGAGTTTCAGTTTATATAACCAATTTTCTATCACACGTGGAAAAATGTAGTTGGGCAGTAAATTGCATCAATACTTCAATCTGTCTGGGTTTTTTTTTACTTACTTACTTATAGCGCACTCATTTGAGCAACGAAACAACACAAATGTAAAACAAAAGCCCCACTTTTGTGGGAGTAGACTTTGCTAAAACACGTTTGTTTGATACATATTCTTGCACTAGAAATACACATTTTAGAGTCTTTCTCGAACCTTATTTTTCAAGATGAAACCAGCATTAGCATTTCTTTTATTTTTGTGTATATTATTAAATCACCAAACTATACACTGCAGACGACGCTCTGAGCCGGCCATCCAAAACTTGCCCGTCATACGCAACTTAAATGAGTACTTAAAACTGTTTTCAAATTGTTTCATCAGTATAACCACCAACGTTAGAGTAAACTTTGTTATTTTTCGACATCCCATCGTTCTATCAGACTACAGAAGACTTGACCAAAATATCAGTATTTCTAAGCTAAAAAATTGTGATGCCAACATGTTGATCGTGAGTCCAAATTCGATATCTACTTGCAACGAGAAGAATATCCATGCTGCATCTACATCTCAATGGCCACTTCATCTAATTCGTCACGAAGAGACGCGAATAGGAAAAACGATGTTCATAACTAGGATGCACTACAATATTCTCATAGCGGAAAATGAAATCTCATGCTGGAAAACGTGGCTAAAAAGTGTACTGCTACTTAAATTTTACAATCAAAACATTGCGACCACCCGTTGGGAACTCCTTGAATTCCAGCTCAAACCGGAAAATTCAAACCGGTACTCCATATTAAAGGTTTATCTTTATTGTCACCACTGTATTAAATATGGTCCGCTATACCCATATAAAATTCATGATTCTTCTGATCATCCATTAAAAAGGAAAGATTTGGATGAGAAAATAGCGGAATTTAACTACAATTCAGATTTGATTAAGTGGTCGATCAAACTTAGGGATTTCAACCCAAAGATGGATAAAGGTCGCTTTTATTACCCAAAAAGTTTTAAAGACCGACAATTCATGTTTAAAGGTGGGAGCCTACACAAACTCTCAGACGAAAGATTGATCTATCATGTTCTGGGCAATGCAACCTTCTTTCTTTTCGGTATGTGTAGAAATTGCGCCCCATGGCATATATTTCTCTACCCGTCTATCGAATTACTGAAATGGCACCCCACCAGAAATTACCTGTTTCCAGTTCATCAGGAAATTTTGCAATGGGTCAGTTGCGGACATCTTCACGGGAGGCTTCCGTTTCTGGAGCTGGTTTCTTCGTACAAAATCATTGCCTGGGTTGCCATAGCAACCACACTTTTGTTTTTTCCCTTGATGTTTCTAGAAATTGAGAGGTACACAATGTTTATACGTAGCATAAAGTTATTTCGAAGACAGGATAAAATTCAAAATTATATTTTCGGATTTTTGGCGCCACTTATTGAGCAAGGCCCGGACGCCGTTTCATCAGATTTTTATGACATTTCTTCACTCAAAATCTGTATGGGAATATATTTGCTGATGACTATAATCTTGAGTAATGGATACAAAGGGGAAAACATAACCAAATTAATTTCTCCCATTTCCCCAGTACCATTTACTGCTTTTGAGGAACTCGTATCCAACAAATACAAAGTTTTGAGTACTGTTGTATCAAGAGGAGGGACGTCAGTAAAAGAATTGCGGGATACCCTCGAATTGATAAGGGAACGGAATTTAACAGTAGAACAAAATAGATTTCATCATACCCCGATTAGTGGTTGGCATATAAAAACAAAGAAACCTTTTAAGATTGATGTGCAAAGCAAGTTGTATAACTACATTGTTAGAAGCGGAAACCTATCCGTAGCCGAGCGGTTTATTCTCAACAATACGCGTATGAATTTTGAATATCCTGAAGGCCACCCGGACTGGATAGTTTACTCAGGAATTGGACTTTTGTACAATTGCAACAATAATCCCAAAGTGGCGGTTGTTGCTGATAAGGCACAAATTACTAAGTTTCACAGCATGTATGTTTCGAGCCATTTGAGAGAAAAAAAGGTTTACCCACTCTCATTTGGAAAGGACGTGTTGGCAACGGTCATGAGAGGGTTCGGACTGCAGCGCTGGGTAAATCCCAAAATTGTGCAAAGATTTGTGGCATTGTACACATCTGGAATTATTGATAGAGAAGAAAAGTTCAATGAAACAATTTTTAAAAATGAGGGGAGACTCGTGGATATTCCGGTGATTAACGAGTTTCATCCTAGTAGCTTAAATAGTAGTATTAGAGTGGTTTTTCTTATTCCCCTTGCTGGCTTTCTGTTCGGGCCCCTTTTGTTTCTGAAAGAGGTAGGGTTTGGTGCCTTAAAGAAAAAACTTCTTGCTAGATTTACAGTACAGAAGCAAACTACCGTGAGCACTTTCTCGTTTTCAATAAATGATAGTGGAAACCTGAATTGTTCAAAGTGGAAGTTGAATAAATTGCTTAAAATTATAATTTAAAAGAATGATTTACAAGGTGATAGACACATGTTTTGTGGAATTAAATAAATTTGTAAAGGGGTAACTGTATATACGCCTGCTTTTACTTGTTAATTTCGCTTTAAACAGACGGTCCTGAGTGTACCATAATCCAGTAAGAGGAACATGGTGATGCTGTTTTTATGTGTAGAACGTGAAGAGGTTAGGTTAGGTGGTACCAACTAGACCTGTCCAAAGCATATAAATACATCGTCGTTGTAGAAGCAAACCCAGACACTTGATTTTCATGTGCGCCCGTCACAGCGACACTTGATTTTTATGTGCACCCATCACAGCGACACTTGATTTTCATGTGCGCCCATCAACCCGACACTTGCATTTTTGGGCTAAATGAGATAGCGCTGCAGTTTGAAAGACAAGAAAATTTTGTATGTAATAGAAAAAGTTTCATGTCGATTGATTGACTGGTACGGAAGCTACATGCATAACCAATTCAGGTATTGATGAAATAATGTATGTAACTTTTTACATAATTTAGCGCATTTTTGGCATTTTTAAAGGTATCAGTGTTATTATTTGCGTTCATATGGTCATTTTATAAGCCATAATAACTAAACTAAAAATTAAAACAACATTAAATTGAGTTTATAATACGTGACTGCGAATCAGATCTGCTACATCAAAAATCTACATTTTTGCTTTAACTTGAGTTTCTGAAAAACTAAGATTTTGCATGTGTCGGGTTGATGGGCGCACATGAAAATCAAGTGTCGGGTTGATGGGCGCACATGAAAATCATGTGTCGGGTTGACGGGCGCACATGAAAATCAAGTGTCTGGGTTTGCTTCTACAACGACGACATGTTTCTTATGCTTTCTCTGGCATCAACCAAACTTTATAAGTGAACGTTTGGTACAAAATGGAGTCATTTGAAGCCATGTTGTTACCATATATTTCGCATATTTCGAGCTTTTAGCACATATCACATATATAGTAACATATTTTGGCATTTTCCTTAGAATTGACCGTTATTTTGAAAAAACTAACCGTTTTTCGAGGATTTTTTACTAAAATTTTTAAAATTTCATGTGGAAATTCAGAATACATGTCTCAAATTGATTGCTTAAAAGTATAAATGTAATTAAATAGCGTAAATTAAAACCTAAATAGAAAATTATAACGCTAAAATACAAATCAAAACATTTTGACACAAAAAATTTGACCTCAAAGTATTTATTTAGCCGTTTTTGAAAAATTTTAACCACATATTTGACCACATATTTAGGCATTTTTAAGCACATATTTATATACATATTTCGACCTTCATAGCCACATTTTTTGGACAGGTCTAGTACCAACACATAGCGGCTCTACATAAGTCAACTGAATTATTTATCCAATCAAAAATGGTTTCTAGACTATCTTCACTTTTGTGGTCTAAATGTTCAGGTATGCCAGGTTAGAACTGTTAGGCCGTTTAACTTAAAAGACAATTGCATGTTGCTCAACCTAATTGTTAGGGCGATTTTATAATATTTAAGCCATTACAGGTGTCATTGCTGCTCATTTAAAGCGCTAAAAAACTAATACAACCACAAAACCAGTTTTTTCAGAAACCAATCAGTTCACTTATTTAGAGCCTCTATGCGTTGGCAACAGAGGACAGAAAAACAGTTAGGTCCCTGCAATTTTAAGTTTTTGCACAAAACTGGCTTGACTTTATTGGTAATATTAGCTTACTTTGTGCAACAATTTCAATATGTTGATAGTGGGGCAATGTGAGACTAGACAAATTTTTTACTAATGTCGAAATTGTCCAGATAATGTGAAAGAAATACAGATTGTGTTTGATTCCGGTATTCAAAATAACAACTCTTCGTCAACAGGCTGACTGAAAACAAAATTTAATTTCGAATTTCGAAATCAACTTCCTAATATTAATTTGACTACTCCGTGACTCCAGACTGTACTGCCTGATATGTATTTATTGAGTTTCTGGATTCGGAAGAAATTAAAGTTATCCACAACAAAGTTATAAATGATTACTGGAGCATTTAGAATGTGCGTTATCAAATATATAATACTTACTACATTTCCGTACAAACTTTTGTCCTTTATAGTAGTATGCCATGGAAATTGGAGAAGAGAAGAGTTTAAACTTTGTTAATTGTACTTGCACAACTTTAATGGTAGATACAGATAATAATCTTTTGTGCTTTTATTAGTTCCTGGTTGTAAATAAATTTTTGATAAATATTGTCTAGTACTCTGTGAACTTATTGATTACCTTGGTTTAAACGCGGATAGCAAGGAATAAATGGAGCCCTAACTTTACTAAATTCTACTTTTAAAAATTTCTGTACAAGAAATACATAATATTTTGATTGGGAATACAACATTATCTCCGCTGGAGACAATTTTTGAGGTTAAGCATAAATTAGTGAATGTTTGATTTTATTGGACTACATGTTGTAAAAGTAAATAATGTAATAACGAAAACACCAAGCGATAATCAATGGTCGTAAGTAACCTTCAAGAAAGATCAGATGATTTGGTGGAAAATTCGTAATTTTGACCGAATCTGGTTACATATTTGGTTATTGAATAAAATGTCTTGTTAACAAGTCTTCTATTCTATACCTCGTTTGTTTGTATGCGTATTCTAATGTACCTAGTAGACATAATTTCCTTTTGGGGAGTAAACCGCTGGAGTGAGGGATATGGGCGCTCATACTTATCAACGTTGCTGCCCGGTATTTCCAGTCGGCCGAATATTGAATGAAATCCCTGTCTAGCTTCAAAATAAAATAACGCCAAAACAGTGGCAGACAAAGATTTAGGCCAACGCTTGAGGGACGATTAAATGTATTTTTATGGATGCTTACGCCGTTTAATATGAAGCACACATACTTTTGTTCCCTGTCTCAAATCGACGTTTTGAATTTCTAAAAATTTTGGAAAATTTTTCCACCTGACCAACCAATTATAAATATGGCATTATGAAATAGGTTTTTTAAATCTACTGACCTGTTTTTAAGGAATCATCATTAACCACCTTTAACTATTATATTCCTACATAATTCCAATTAAAACTATGCCGACTTGCGTATGAAATTACATAACTTATGATAACTTAAGTAGCACATAAGTAGAAATACCAATATCAGCTCATTTGTTGTCGATGAAAGAACAGACGTAATATTTAAGCACAGGAAATGTTTTAATAAGAAGTAGAGAAAACAATCATCCAACTGGCGGATCCAATAAATGAGTTTAAGTTTATGTAACCAATTTTCTATCACACGTGGACAAATTTAGTTGGACTGTTGTAATATCAATACTTCAATCTGTCTGGTTTTTCTTGCATCTACCAATGCTACTTATTGCGCATTCGTTTGAGCAACGAAATAAAATAAATATTAAAAACTAGCCCCACTTTTGTGAGAGTAGACTTTGCTACATGATTTTGAACACGTTTGATTTCTACTTTTTCTTACACTGGAAATACACAAACTGGAGTCTTCATCTAACACTTTTTCAAGATGAAACCTATATCAGCATTTCTTGTATTTTCGTTAATAATAATATTTAATCGTCAAACTATAGACTGCAGACGACGCCCCCAACCTGTCATCCAAAACTTGCCCGTCATAATTAACTTGAATGAGCACTTAAAACTTTTTTCAAATTGTTTCATTAGTATTACCACCAACGCCAGAGTTAACTTTGTTCCTTTGAAACATCCTCTTGTTCTATCAGACTACCGAAGACTCGAACAGAATATAAGTATTTCTAAGCTGAAAAATTGTGAAGCCAACATCTTGATTGTGAGTCCAAATTCAAAATCTGTCTGCAACGCAAAGCTTATTCCAGCCCCATCAACATCTCAATGGCCACTTAACCTCATTCGACAGAAAGAAACTCGTTTGGCAAGAACCATGTTCACAACTAGGATGCACTACGATGTTCTCATTTCAGAAAGTCTTTCATGCATGGAACCCTGGCTTAAAAGTGTATTACACCTCAGATTTTATATTGAAGAGCAAAACTACCACACTTCGACCACCAGTTGGGAACTACTTCATTTCCAGCTCAAATCAGGAACTTCGATTAGGTACTCAATAAGCGATGTTTATATTTATTGTCACCACTGTAATAAATATAATTCGCTGTTCCCGTATAAAATTCACGATTCTTCTGAGCATCCATTGAAACGGAAGGATTTGGATGAGAAAATAGCGGAATTTAATTACGATACAGATTTAATTCATTGGACGATCAAAGTTAGGGACTTCAAACCAAAGTTGAGCAAAGGTCGCTTACATTACCCAAAAAGTTTTGAAGACCGACAATTCATGTTTAAAGGTGGGAGCCTACACAAACTCTCAGACGAAAGACTGCTCTATCATGTTCTGGGTAATGCAACCTTCTTTGTTTTCGGTATGTGTAAAGATTGCGCCCCATGGCATATATTTCGCTACCCGTCTATCGAAGTACTAAAATGGCACCCAACTAGGAACTACCTGTTTCCAATTCATGAGGAAATTTTGCAGTGGGTCAGTTGCGGACATTTACACGGCAGGCTTCCATTTCTGGAGCTGGTTTCCTCATATAAAATCATTGCCTGGATTGCCATAGCAACTACACTTGTTTTGTTTCCCGTGATATTTCTAGAAGTTGAGAGGTGCACAATGTTTATACGTAGCTTGAAGCCGTTTAGAAGGCGAGATAAAATTCAAAATTATATTTTCGGATTTTTGGCGCCACTCATTGAGCAAGGTCCTGACACTGTTTCAACAGCCTTTTATGACATTTCTTCACTCAAAGTCTGTATGGGAATATATTTGCTGATGACTATCATCCTCAGTAATGGATACAAAGGGGAAAATATAACCAAATTAATTTCTCCCGTTTCCCCAGTACCGTTTAGTGCTTTTGAGGAACTCGTATCCAACAAGTACGGTGTTTTGAGTAGTTATGTAGGGAAAGGGGGCACGTCAGGTGAAGAAATGCAGAATATCCTCACTTTGATAAGGGAAAGTAATATAACAATCAACGTAAATGGATTTCATCATTCCCCGATTAGTGGTTGGCGTATAAAAACAAAGAAACCATTTAAGGTTATTGTGCAAAGCAAGTTGTACAACTACATTAGTAAAAGCCAAAAAAGGTCCGCAGTTGAGCAGTTTGTTCTCAACAATACACGAATTAATTTAGAGTATCCAGTGGGTTATCCGAGTTGGATGGTTTTCTCAGGAATTGGACACTTGTACAAATGCAAAAAAAATCCCAAAATGGCGGTTGTCGCGGATAAGGTGCAAATTAATAAGTTTCAGAGCATGTATGTTTCAAGCCATTTTGAGGAGAAAGAGGTTTATCCCCTCTCATTCGGAAAAGATGTGTTGGCAAGGGCGTTTAGAGGTTTTGGACTGTCGCACTGGGTAAATCCAATAATAGTACAAAGGTTCGTGGCAATGTACACCTCTGGAATTATTGATAGAGAAGAAAAGTTCAATCAAAGCATTTATAAAAATGAGGGCAGACTCGTGGATATTCCGATGATTAATGAGTTTCATCCAAGCAGCTTAAATAGTAGTATTCGCGTTGTTTTTCTTATTCCCCTTGCTGGTTTTTTGTTTGGGCCTATTTTGTTCCTGAAAGAAATAGGGGTTCGTGCCTTGAGGAAAAAACTTTTAGTTAGATTTGCAAAGCAGAAGCCAACTACGGTGCGCGCCTTCTCATTTTCAATGCATGAAAATGGAATGTCCGAATTGGGCAAAACGGAAGTTGAATAAATTGCGTAAAATTAATATTTCATAGAATTGTTTGCATGGTGATAGACACACATGTTTTGTGAACTTAATGAATGCATGGGAAAAATTCCTCTATTGTAGGAACAATAGTATTATTACTAACGTCGAAAATATTTGGAATTTAATGTTGTACATTTTATTCTTTCTTTGAAAAGGGAATTACTATCAATACAGGAGAATAGGAATAATATTTGTAGCAAGTTTGTAAATACATGTATTTTTTATAACGAGGGTTTTCGTAACCAATAAAAAGCTCAAGTATTATGTTGTTTTGTTTTATTTGCAGGTTATATGGTAAATTATAGATAATAAGAACACGCATAAATGTAGCTTTGTCAAGCAACTAAATACAGTTAACATTTAGCATTCATCAATACAATGATTAAATGCGGGCGTTCTTTTTAAGCTAACATTTTTCTCTTAAACTTGGACTGTCTAAACGTAGCACTTTCAGATATACTAGAGTTTGGCAATCAAGTAATGCCATTATTCAACAGTTTATATGCTTGGTTCGACAACTAAGAAATATTAAAAAATCAATTTGCGGAATCGTATTCAAACCGATGATTTTATTTCAGAAATGACGATTCTTTAAAGCTTGGATGCACTGACATTTGTAGCTAACCTAGCCCTCATCAACAAAAGGTTAATTCTGGTGGATACCAGAAGTATTACTTTACACGCGCTCAAGAAAACACAATAAAAGGTTTGCACAAATCGTGTTTCAAATTGATTTTCCTGGAGGGTTTAACTTGTGCCTACAGTTACAGGTATATCCCGTGCCAATAATAATTAATAAGTGTCTGTCTGGAAATTCTCTTCAGCGAAAGCTTTGAGTCGAACATTTGAAAGGCAATCCTATACTTTTCAATTAATGATAAAATTACATCAAAATTTTTAATGACTGATTGCATCTTCATGTTTTAAACACGTGAAATAATCCTGATATTTCATGCATGACTATAAAACATTGAAAATATATTACGGAAATTGTACTTTTTATGTTTTGGATTTCAGGTTCCAAAAATTCCAAGTCCAACTTCAATCACCACTGAAATGGTAGCCAAGTAAACCAAAGGAGGAAGTTGACCTTTGTATACGAACGTCGTGTAAAGACCTGCAGTGATCACACCCGTCGTCCCAATTTGGAATCCAGGGAGAAAATAGTGCTGACAAAAAGCGTTGATAAATATGGTAAAGATCTGGCACTTTCTATAGAATACCGGAAGACCGTCTCGCTCCAGATCAGTTGCTCGTTTAAAACGTTTACATAACGATTTAATCATTAACAGGTTCTCATTCCAAACTGGTAGAGTGGCGCCAACAATCTAACCATAAAAACCACCACAATTTATGATGACGGCAAGTGAACAAACCTCAATGATGTATGACACCATCTGGAATTGCAAACTGGAGCAAGTGTCCGTTCCAAAAACTGTGGCTATAAAACTAGATGAGAATTGTTGGCATGGGAATATGAACACCACCATAGGTAAAAGGGGAATACCAATCATCCATCCTGCCATAACCATAGCAACAACAATGGATTCTGATGAACAACAATTGCTAGGATTCGGATTCCAGTTAAAAACTTTTTGTTCTGCTTTTCCAAAATTTTTAATGGTAAAGTAAACTTGAGAAATAGCTGACGGATTTGAGACAACTCCACAATACATACTCGTTACACCAATATTTATACTGGCAGAAAACGAATGTACATATAGGGATAGCAAGGAGTGTTGAACAGTAATGAATGTGTAAGCAAATCTAATGTTTGTCAGAAGGTTGATTAGAAACACAAAACCAGAACAAAATTTCCACTGTTTCAGAAATAACGGGTTGGTTGTTACTGTAATTCGCCCATTTTTGGTGTCCCAAAAGTATGGCAAAAGTCTGCAAGAGTGACCGATTGCAATGTGAAGTTTTATCACATCCTGGGTAATTTTTAAGACCATGGCGGTAACGGTATCACAACTGACTTTTTTCCGTCACGATAGTTCTTTAGCACGTAAGAAATTCGACTTTAGAGCCGTCTATGAGCTTAGCCAGTGTTTATTACTTGGCCTTGTTCTAAAAAGTTAATATCTGGATGGAGGTTAACGCAGAATGGATATATAGACCAAGCTTGTGGGTTATCCAAATCCGCGCTGACGCCTTTCTGATGTAAACTTTTGAGATAAAGTTTGAAGTAGGAAGCGTGTTAATATCAAAACTGAATCGGCAGAGCAACAAAATTTTTTTAATGCTTGATTGTGTCAGTGGCCGTAATTAAATTTAGGAGTACACGAATCAGTATAAATCTAACATCAGTTTTGAAAACAGTTGATTACGTAGACGTCCACCAGCGAAACATATATTGTTGTAATTTTATGTTTAAACTAGCAGTTTTATAGCACTATGAACAAAAAATTACCATGCGATTGTTTAAAATCTTAGAAGCCCCATAACAAATACATTAGAACCTATTTTTGACTGTTGTTTTTTGAATATTTGGCATGTTAATGTCTCGTTGAAATAAAATTTTGGCGAAAAATTGTGTCAGATTGATTACTTTTTTTGCTTTATAACAGACAGAATCTTAAATTCGGCTAGTAAAACCCAGTGACCTAATACTATATCCTGAAATTTAATTAAAGGGTACGTAGGGTTATTAAAGGGTCTTTGGAGTGACTTTCTTAAGCTGATTACTATCGTATGGTAATATTGGTAAATGAGCAATGAAAATAAATTAACCATAAAACGAGAAAATTTATATCTAGCAATATAATTATTTTGTTGTTCATATAGGAAAATTTGGTCTTGGAAGTTATCTTCCAGAACAAATATAATTAATTTAACCCAGCATTTATTCCCGTGTCTAGTCTTCTCGAGGGTTGTTTTTTTGGTTTTAATTGCGTGAACTTAAATACGCATCTTACTAACCTCAAATAAAATTTAATTTCAGCCTCGAAGTTATGAAAATTAAACCCCAACCTAGTGAATTTATTATATGGAAAAGACAAATAAGTGTGCCGTATGCTAACTAAATATACATTAATACATCAATTTTGCTTAAGATTAAATGATTACAGGTGTTTTGTGCAAGAATTTCTTTTGTAATTTCATGATATTTAAATACTCTACTAAGCTTTTGTTCGCAAATCTCCATTATTAACATCGCTCCTAGAAAGCAAATTTATAGCAGTTCTAAACCTTTTTGGACTGTATTAGGTATTAGATCCGGAAAAATAAAGTCGAGGCAGAAACATTGGATTAACTATTGAAAAAACGTTGCTGACTGAAATTTTGAACTGTATTTTCAGTCAAAACATTAAAGCCATGTCTGGGGACGTTACATCCTGTTAAAAATAAAACGCCGGCTTCACAACAGTGTAAAAATGTTATTGGAATCAGGTTTGTTTTCAGAAATCCATGAGTGTACTCAGCATGATTCGACAATGCACTTAATTCCTCTCCAGTGGGATGTCAAAATGGGAAAATTTGTTGTCCAAAAATCCCCAAGATGCAACATAAGTCTTCTGGGGTCTTCAATCTTTTGTTGGACAGTGGGATCACTTATACTCTACCACAATTTTGGGAACAATGTCTCAACATCCATGACCCAAAAATCTCAGAAAATGTTAACGTCGCTGGTTCTCTATACAGTTGGAAGTATGACCTGGGAGCTTGTTCGAAATTGTATCAATTTCGACGAAACTTTAAATGACAATTATTAAAATGCCTTGAGTTTTCCGGAACTTCTTTCTTCAATTTCGAGGTCTACAAGGCGTCTAATGTATATTTCAGAGGTTCTGGAATGTCAAAGGCGCCGAAATGATGTCGATTTCAAAAAAAAATTAGCAAATCAGCAATTACGTAATAACGTAGAAATTACTGCTTCAATCATCATGGAATTCGGTACACATAAATATGCTACTCACTACGAATAACTTTACTACAGAACACAGTTTTATTATATTGGCAATTCAAATTTAAGAAAAATAGTTTTTGAAATTTGACCTCTCAGGTTTGACCTGACCTCATGACCGTCAATGGTTAGATAGACATGCCTTATGATATACCATTCTTCTGCAAATTCAATGCTGTATCACATAAATGAATATCAAAAGGTGTCGCAAAATTTTTCAATTTGCCCTCTTTGATATGTCATAAGTTACACCATCTTAATCCATACACCAATATTTGCTGGATTTTTTCCTATGAATTGTTCCTCCACGAGGTTTTCACGTTATTTAATTTTAACTACGGCGGCCGTAGTTTTGACCATATTCGATTGAAAGTCTGCATCATTAACGTTCCATCCATCATGCCATCCAATTCGAGTTAATCGTTACACATGTAAGCTTTTTCAATAAAGTATTTAAGTGTCACTGACTTGATAAGCTTTAAAACACATGCCGCAGACAATCATTTGAATGGGATACACTGCAAGGTAATTCACAAGCAGCCGCAATTGCTATTTTTATATTAGTTTTCATGCATTTTCCATTTAACGTATTAAAAAGACTGTTTTCAATCGATTTAATATTTAGAAAACTATTTAGTCACGTTTTAACCTCCTGTTTATACATGCCAACCCCTATAAAGACGTTTAAACAAAACATTCAAATATCTGTACGACTTTTAATTTTTTAAATGGGGGTTTGCGGGCTTTTTTAAATTTAAAAACTTACCCCTCGTGCGAATGAGTCAAAGAGTATTTGTGCAAATTTTCAGGTCAGTGGAACCCCAAACGAGGGGGAAATTGTCGTCCCTTCAAGTGTGGACACTCCTTCTCTTAATGCCCCTATTGAAAATGCTTCTATTTATTATAACCATTCTCTCCATTTTTATGCAATGTGGTCTTTAATAAATTTCACTGGTATAAATTGTCGGGTCAGGACGAATAATGTTTTGTCGAATTTGGTTGCTAGAAGAAACGATAGTTTTTTGAAAAATATAGTGTTAAAACAGGATGTAAGAAAGTAGAAAAAGTAGTCTGAATACATTGGAACAAAATATTTGCTACTTTATGCCCGAAATTGACTCTTGTTGCGCAACTGTAATACATCAAAAGGGCATCGTGAAATATTGTATTAAAAGTAGTAATTTGGATTACTTGTTTTTTATAGATTTCTCGAAACAACTTATCTGTGGCTACTTTTGCCCTTTAATTTCTTAGTAAATTACAAGGCCTAATAGAGTACTATCTGTGTTCAAGATTTGATGCGAATCAAATGCACTTGTAGGATAGGAATGTTACAAAAAGGTTACAGAATAAAACGTCCGATGGACAATTCGACGGAAGGAAATTCCATTTTTAATACGTAGCTAGGGCCACTTATAAAATAAAATTTCGATTTTTTTGACGGAACATTATTCGTCCGGGCTCGACAATTCATGATTTCATTTGGCATTTGTACGTATACCATAAAGCTACTGCAGCTCATTTACAATATATGATTTTAATCATATTTATTTAGAAACCTTGTGTTGCATGTTATGACTGCAGACACATATATAGGGTAATAGCTGCACATTGAGCACACAATTGTTCATGATATGCTTACACCATCATAGATACTATGTATATCTGTGATCAATGTGCAAAATTAAAATTTCATGCAAAATAATCAGTGCTGACGCGACTGATAATATGACTGATAATATGCATATCTGATAATTATTGAAATGATAAACTTGAACACAAACATCGCTTGATGGATCGTTGCGACTCATGCCACATTTTTAATTGCAAGTTCTAACTTGAGTGAACTTTATGGAGGATATACTTATTTCAACCTTTTTTGAAGACATTCTAGTTGAATTTTTTTACAAAAAACCTTACACAATGCTACTGATTCTTGCAATATTTTGTATAAGTAAATTTCCAACATGTTTTGCGGTTCAAGCGGACAAACCGCTAGTACGGATAACAATGGATCACAACCACAACCATTCAGTGAATGAACTAGAAGAGAGGAACGTGACACTCTTTTGCGAAGTTGAATCTGGGAATCCCCCAACATTGGAAGCAGTACGGTGGTACCTCGATGATCAGTTATTGATACAGTTGCCCGACTGTCCAAACATATCCGATTCTACTCCAATTCCTGGAAGAGAAATGAAGGAATTTTATAATTGTGACGTTGATCCAGATAAGCTTATGCTAGAATCAGTTGGAAGGCAATTCCAAGGGAATTACTCATGTCAAGGACTAAACACAGCGGGTTGGGACCCGATGTCCAAGCCTGTTGAGCTATTCGTACACGGTAAGTATTTAATTATGCTGCACTACAACGTAGGTGTGAATATATTACACAAAATCCATTATTACTCTCTTTAATCCTTCGTTTTCAGTTCCACCAACATTCATCCGGAAATTGACTCCATATATGGGTGCCCTAATCACAGCAAAAGATATTTCTTTATCGTGTCAAGTAGAGTGCTTCCCATTGTGTGAAATACACTGGCTAAAAAACGGACGGGCTCTTGGGGACTCTGACTTTTACTTCATCAGGAACAAGACGTTAGCGCTAGATACGGCCAACATTTATTTTATTTTTGAGATGGTGTTGTCCGTGTCCACCCTCAATTGGAACTTGACAGCGTGGCCAAACGGACAACTGGATCGGTTGCTTGATAATGCCAATTACACATGTCAAAGCACCTCAAACGCTGTTGGTCTTGGGGTTTCTAGCACCACTCAATTTCATGTTGAATGTAAGTTGGCACTTTGTTTCATTGTTTCCTAACAGAAAGAAGTGAGTCTAATGATCAGTTGTATTTTTACATTTACAGATCCACCAGAACAAGCTGCCGTTTCCACTTTGATAGTAAACGTAGTTGAGAATGAGCTTCCTGATAAAGTTTCCTGCAAAGCAAACGGCTTTCCGGAACCCAGCTACATTTGGAAGTTCGGGAATAAAACCATCTCCAGCAGCGCCGTCCTTAACCTTGATCATAAGCTGGCGAGATCCCAAGCCGGGGATTATGAATGCATTGCAGTGAACCGTCATGGAAATATTTCCGCGATAACCATTATGAATGTTCAGTGTAAGTGCGAATTTGTACAGGGGTACCTGCTTTCATTGACCTGTTTATCAAACTCCACGTCCATTCTATGTACGGGTTGCTTGGACATTGTGCATAAAAAAAATTTCCTTTAAACAGACGCTCCCAAGTGTACCGTATCCTTGAAAGAGGAAGATGGAAATATGCTGCTTGTATGCGGGGTGGTCGCGAATCCTGGTGAGGTGGACTTTCTCTGGAAGCTGGAAAATGAAACGTATACGGAGAACGTGAAGAGCAAAGATCTTTCCAGCACACTTACTC
>JAQGAP010000903.1:0-25148 GCA_034697805.1 Orchesella bifasciata | reverse complement strand
GCAAAAGTGCCCATGTAGACTTGATACTCAATATACGTGATAAGACACGTAAATCGAACATACGTACCAAATCTTAGTTCAATCGGAGTTCAACTCGGTTATATTGTCCCTCGTGAGTACAGTAATTTAGCAGAATTCAGTTCGTAAGATTTAATTGATTTAGTGCATAACAGCATCTGTCTTCCTTTAGATTTCAGTTCAAACGCACTTCACAAATTAAATTGAGCTCCTAAAGACTCATAAATCTATAAATCTTGGGTCTTGTCTCCCGCTTTCATTTGGTTAGCCTTTGAGATAATGTTTTGCTTTGAGGATAACAAATGTGTCTGATTCACTCACATTTCGTTTAGCTTTTATTAAACTGCAAAAGGGCCAAAAGATACATCTACATTTACTATATTTAAGTTTTTTGCTTATAGTGTTACTAGCCGGCGGTTGGCTTTTCCATTGATCTTGAAGTATAAAAGGAAAACCACTGCCAAGTGCCAAAGCGGCTGATGTGCATCATAATGCAAGAAATAGTGCAAAAATCCTCCGGGTGACGTTTGCTCTTGAGCTAGTTTCTTGTTTAACTTTTACAGTAAGATGCAAAGTCAACTCTCTCTTGATGAGTGCGTGGGTTGAAGTGTTGAAGGAGCCACCAACCGACTAGCTACATAGACGTTTGTCTAATAGTGTAGATGTTTGTTTCACTAAAACCAGTTTATCTTGATTGCTCTTTCTTCTTTCACTTTCACATTGCATGTGAGCAACTTAATTTAGTCATTTAAAAGCATGTAGACTTTACTGCTCGGAATAACAATAGATTTGATCAACCGAACGTGCGAGTTTGGAGTTTTTCATTGCTGATTCCGCCGTCTTGCAAAAATCCATGATCACAATCACATTGTATATATTGTTTTGGACAAAGCGTATGTGTAAAAGATTCAGACGACGAAAGACCACAAACGTCACAATCAAAACCTCAACGTGGAGCTTTCCCCGAAGTAAGTATCGACTAAAAACCAGAAAGGAATATAAGAACACATGTTCAGCATTGGTGAAGTCGGATGCAGTCTAATGGCCATTTCACTACAGAAAACAGCCTGTTTACTTTATACCTCCAAAAACCGCAAATCGTATTGGTAAAAAATTCATATGACCATCTTCTTGATATAAAGAAAGTCACATTCTGCCTCCCATTTCCTTCCGCCCTATTTACCCCGCAAGGTTGCCACAATTCTTCAGGAAATTGTTTTGCACGAGTTGGACTAGTAGCACCAGAAGCGGACCACAGATTGTTTTTCCAGCGTTTGGAATTTGGAATTTGTTATACGTATTATCTTAAGACTAAATCTAGACGGTTTAGAACGCAACAAGAGATCTTTAATACACAATAAACCCATGCATCCAAGCGTAAACTTGCTCTTTCTTTTTTGGAGAAAGCAGAGAAAATCTATTTTGTACGTCTAGCTAATGGCATTCAATTAGCTTAATGCAAGACGAAGAGTTTGGCACCAAAACTGCCGACTTTCCCATCCTCCTACACAATTTGCATTTTGATGCAGGAGCTGCAACAGCCCATGTTTTTGTTTTGATGTTATCTAGTTCCCTTCGTCTTATCAAGCCTAAATTTATCATGTAACACGTATTAGAACGAATGCCATTAGGCAACCCAGGGAGACATGTAAATCTAAGCCAACAGCAGCAATTATATTTGTTATCTCCTGATCCCAACATCACATCATATCCCAGAAGGATTTTCCCCTTGAATTAAAGAGTCTACACAATGCTCCTACATTCTGTTAAATTTAATCAACACCCAACTGCTGTGAGGAGAACAGATTATATCCTGTAACAGAGGAACTACATATAGTTCCAGGTATCAAGGGATTTCCGAACCAGGAAAACACACTCAATGGGTTCTCACAGCTGCAGGTTCACGGGTTTCTTGTTAAAAAAATGATCCACTGTCGCTGTCCTCAGAACAGAGAGACGGGTAGTGAAAGCGAGGCAACGTTTATTTCAGCCAATTTATGTATTAGTTACATACAATGATGATGATGATGTCATATGTGCACCACGCAGTAATAAAATTCAATTCAGTTGGAACCTCTGTCAACTTGACAGCAGAATATTCTTCTCGCGTTGGGATGTGGATGAGTATGAACGGAATGTGGGTTGAATTGCCCATTTTATTTCTTAATGGTACATCCCATCTCCTTTTTGTACTTGAATAATCACGCATCCCTAAAACCCCAAATGGTTGAAGTGGTTCATCCTCATTCTATATAAATATTTAGTGTGGCCATGTTAGCACATTAATAGAATTAATATTTACTTACAGATCACTGTATCAGCCTTAAAATATTAAAAGGAATGTATGTGGAACATGATATGCAAATTGTTAAATTTAAATTCTAACCTACCCGAATTTTGGTTACATATTTGGCATAACTGTTGAGGTGGAATATTTAGGGGGAATGAAAAATTCAGCAAGGTGTACATGAATTATGGGCTTCCGATATTATCCATTTATCATGTATGTTCATTTAGTTTTACCTTCTATCAAGGAATACCCAGCTACCTTTTTATGGTTAGTACCGTGTTCAGTAAATTATACTATTGCTATGTGTATGTAACACTTACACGTTACTTACATATGGAGAGGCAAGCAAAAGTAAATAAAACCACAAATCGGTTGATACAGTTTTCAGACAACAAGGGAGAACAATGTAGGCTTTTGTATGGCAGTCTGAGCCAGAAGAATCAAAGAGGAAAGTATGCATGAATGAGAATGCCATATAACAAGTCCTTATTACACTTTCCACAAGAACTGCAAGCAAACCGAAATCAATTGTTCAAAATAGAGTGAACCTAATACAACAACAAAAACTCATTGAAGGAAAAAATAGCAAAAGCCCATATTGTTGTTGCTCCCTAAAAGCTTTGATGTAAAATACGAACACAGAATGTATACAAATGTGGTAATAGCTATTTGCCAGTTCATTCTCGGTTACGTTTCCGGCAATAAACGTGGTCCTGTTTTAATAACAAGTGTTGGCATCGTTAGCAAAGATTATAATTCAGAGGATAGTATTTGCTATCCTGATGAAAACATAGCAAATAAGCAGTGAATCCTCACGGTTGTTCCGGTGCCATTGACTCTAAAGAATCAGTTTAGGCCTAATAAAATGGAAGCAAGAATATGAATGTGTGCCCCGTCCGGGTTCTGTGGAGAATTAGCTTGATTTTAAAAACAAGAAGGAATTCCAGCTGATGCTCCTAAATAATACCATATGAAGTTCATCCAGAATCTAATCTGTCAAGATCTATATATTTTTTTTGATGAAATGCGATATTACAATTGTCGTTGAAATGAAACAACAAAAATGCATTCTCAAGAGAAACTGTTTTGAATTTTAAGTAGGAAATAACAATATGGTATAATATATTTTTTTCTATTCTTTTCTTTACACAGTTAAAAATGTAAGCAGTAGCAACATTCGCAATGAGTTATCAGTGCAGTGGTTGAATAGCAAAGACGAGCTCACATAACATGTAATACAATATTATTTTATTTTATTTTATAAACAAAAAGTGAATTCCTGCAGCTGCTCCAAAATAATGGCTTACAAGGCTATGATCTATACAATATACCAATAATAATAATAAAACGGGATATTAGAATGGTCGTTAAAATTAAACAACAAAACATGTATTCTCAGCAGAAACTGTTATGAATTTTAAGTAGCGAATAACAATACGGTATCCTATATTTTTTGCTGTTCTTTTCTTCACACAGCAAAAAAATGTTTAAACCAGCAACATTTGTAATGATTTATCAACGGTTGAATAACAAATAAGATGGGCCTCACATAACATGTAATACAATATTATGAGTAAACAGTGAATATGAGATGTTGTTGACGTTCACAATTTCGTAATGGCTATTTACCGTTTAATTTTCATTGTTTCCGGGAATAAACGTGGTCTCGTTATAATAACAATGAAAAATGTTGGAATTGTTGGCAGAGCTTATAATTCAGAGTATAATATTATCTGTCCTGATGAAAACAGTATTTTAGCAGCTAAGCAGTGTATTATCATTATCATCATGCGCAGACGCCCGTAAATCCCCCAGAATCAGTTCATAGCTCACTAGCATCGCGGCCTAAGGAGCAAACAAAAAATATATGGGCCTTGTACTGTATTGGCATAATTTTGAAAACAACCAAATAAATTTCAGTCGCCTCTCGAGATAAATTGATACTGACGGAAACTTAAGTAATCATGATCTGCTGACACCAATTGTAACTTAGATGAAATATGATATTACAGTCGGCGTGGATTTGAAACTGTCTCCAGAGATCGTTTCTGAATTTTAAACACGGAATAACAATACGATAAAATATAATCCTTTTATTTATGTGTTTACATACACTCGCAATTCAATTTTGAATGACTAAGATAATATGAGGATGCTCGCTAATCGTAAGTTATTTGGAGTGAATAAGTTACATTGTTGACGTTGACAATGTGGTATGTGCATTGCTTCCTTAATAATGTAAGCAAGCCAAGAAATAAGTTATTGTCAAGTTAGAGGTGTTCCATAACCATTTCCATAGAAGTTAGAGGAACATATGGTGTTCCACTTGCTCATTTCAATAAAGTACGAGATTAGTAGAGTGGAGAGTAACTGCAAATTCCAGTTGAGCGACTTTGTGAAACGAATGCTAAAACTGAGTAAAAAATTCAATTTGAATCTTCAAATCGAGCCCAGTTCAGATCTCAATAGAATATGTAACAACGAGGAAATGAATGAACATTTTCTTCAGTTTACTTACCCATTAATGCAAAATCAATTATTTCTTGCATCCATCCATCCCAGCATGGATGGATTGATATTGAACAAAATAATCGGAGCATAAAAATATTAGTAAAATTCCGGTCTATTCTGCTCCTCTTCTGATCCACTCGCCTTTGCAAAAACTAGAATTTGGCTCCTCGTGCTGATCGTGACCTTATTCAGTTCACGGCCAGGACTAAATTACATTCAGTTTCATTGCTGAAGGTATGAACGCAGGGAGAGGAAGCTCCTTTATGCAGATATTGAATGTCGAATGCGGATAAAGAACTAATCTTTTCGTCTACTTTCTTCCTAAAAGATCAGGCTTTTCGATGAGCAAAGAAATCTGGATGGAGAAAGTTTTAAGTTTTGAAGGCTTGAAAAATTATTAACATTTTAGGTTTTAAATTCACATTCCATCTTGAGTTCCTCTTGGTTCTTTAAACTGTATTGGAATTTCGGATGATGAGTGACAAATATGAGAATTTCTCAAATAAAAATTCCATAGAGCTGGAGCAGACATTGCGTCATTCCTTTCCCTGCATGTCCCACAAGGGTTACCTAAATAGTCAACCCTTTAAAAGGTTCGCTAGTCAAGTACCTGTGCTTTGATAAAAGAAGAAAGAGTTTCAATACGAAGAGCTACCTAATCTTTCTTGAATTGAATTGACAAAACGAAACAAGGTTAGGATCATACCTGGCCATGGCTCAGTTATGTACCCACTTTGGTAATGTATTTTTGATGGGATGTAATTTTTTAGATAGGTTATAAAGTGTTTTCATTGAAAAGTAGAAAAGCTCACAAGAGACTTGCTCCAAAAAATAATAGAAAAGGATTACTCAGTTTGGTTAAGGAAAGGAAATGCGAGATACCAATGTATCCTTGTTCACCTTTGGTTGCATTCATCTTTGCTCGTCATCCAATCCGAACAAATGTGAGGAATCAAAGGTAAGAAGAGCCACCAAAACGGGAAAGCCAAGGAGAAAGTAATTGGATTGAAAAATGGATGTGGAAAATAGTGATCCGAATTCGGGTCATGATCATTTATATAATTTTTTGGTAGCTTTTGCTGATTCTTTCTTAAGTTAGAATTTGTTCTATTGACATGAATTGGATGTGGATGCAGTTTGTAATGGTTTGTAATATACGAGACTTCTTTGCTGTCTCGCAGCTGCAGTCTTTGCCGTGATAAATGGTAAACGTATTGTAACTCTAGAGTAATCTTTCTCGGATGAAAACGAAAGCAAAAAGAGGCATTTTGAGTGCTAACTTGTTTTTCTAAAAATTATACCCTAAAAGCGTTACACAACACACGTCAACAAGAAATGAGGGGAGATTGGATGAGTAATTCTTTCTCAACCATACAAAATACACAAACTGACAGCACAGCATTAAGCACTACTTTGAGGGTTCAGACTTTTGGGGTTATGCATGATTTCGCTCGTAAACAAAGCAGCTCAAGGCAATATAAAACTAAGCCCATGATTCCAAAGTGATTTATTTTTGTTTAGCCAAGAAAGTATCTCGAGAAGTGCGAAAACTCGAAAATGAAATAGGATGCAAACTTGTCTTGTCGAGCGTTGCAATAATACCAATCAGCTTCAATATTATTTTGATTTTTTCAACACTCTCCACAGTTCTGAGAAAGATATTGATCTACTTCCACCGCCATTATCACCACCAGCATTCCATATTCCACTTCCAGCTCAACCATAATTTAGTACTAACTGAAGCTACTTAATGGGTATTACGGATCTGTACATCCTTTCATAAATCATAAACAATGACTTGTATAGTAAGAGTTCAACGACTTTCTCTGTTGAGTTACGCTGTGAATCTATCTCAGAAAGTCCAGCAGGTCATATATTATCCCATCCATCCACTACTTAGGTACACGGCTAGTCACTTTCACTACCCTGCAAACTTCAGTTGCTTGGAAAAATGAGATTTTAAATCTGATACTTATTTCGGCTCTCCCTAAATTGTTAACTGGAAGGGAAAACAAGGTTTTAAATTCCTCAAAATGACACAACTTCGTAACGAATTTTCCTGGTCTAATGTACTTAAGCCGTTAACAATAATTAAGCATATATTGGCTCTCAGTATAGGTAGTAATAATGTTTCTCTTCATTCTACAAACCTCCTGATCCGCTTTTACAGTTAACTTGTGTTGCAAGTAAGGAGCCTTGGAAATGCTGAAATCCAGTGAAATGAGCAGTGAACGAAGTTAAACTGTCAAGTGCTATTCAAATTATTCGGAATTCAGTCAAAGGTGATGTTTAAACACGCTACGCTAAATAAAATATGTTTTACAAGCTAACCGAAATGAATTCGAAATATTGTAATCAAATTTAATCAGCTTCGTCGATTCAGATTTTCTTTCGTCATGAGGAACACTCCTTAAAATTCCCATTCGTAAGAATTAATATTTGTTGAAAGAAGACTGCTCAATATGTACACAATAATTTTTATGAAATGAGTTTTTAAAATAAACAAAAAACATACATAGATATTAAAACTGGTGAAAGCAACAAAGAACAAATCATGCGTCCGGCTTTTTGCATAATTTTTCATAAGTTCGTATGTTACTTTGTTTTCGTAGAAAATTTCTTCAAAGCATGTGGGCTATCGGGACTAATGCCATTTTAATCGGAAACTTACGGAATCTAATTAATGACGACTGATTATGTGATAAGAATAACCGATTATCCATCTAATGTACATATTAACTAATTTGAGTGTGAATATATTTGAAAAAAGCACCAAACTACAACTACTTGTTTTTGATCAAAAAATTCGTTCCACACAAATTAAAACAAAAACATTACCAGAATGAAACTTTTAACTCCCTCAAGATTGGATTTAGTCCGAACACTTACTTTGCAATAAATAACTACTGCTTCAACATGGGAGAACGTGGGAGGCGAAATGGCGAATGGAATTACCCTGTTATTATTTTTACATGGCTCATTGTAGTCGACGACTTTTGGGTCGCTCAGCTCAACACCGGCTGGAGCAGTTTCTAAGAACGGTTTTTTATTCTCCATAATCCACCTGATGATGGCTCTTTATGCTCTTGTCCTCACTTCAAGACTCATACTCACAATTTTCTAGTGTCTATCATTATTTCCCCAGTCAGCTTCTACTTTGATGATCGAGATGTTTTGGGTTGGCAATAAAAAACATGACGTCTCGCTGTTTTTTATGGGATGACTGTCTCCCATATTCATCCTAATCCCAGACCACTTTATGGTAATAACAGCAATTTTGCGTCATTTTATGAAATTTGATTCACGTTAACTATATAAGGAATTCACATAATATACATTTTGAGATGCCACTTTTATCATGTTTTACATATCCTCGTCTTGTTCTTTTCACCTTTTCTATGAAATTCTGTGTTGAATGAGAAATCTTGTGGCCTACACACGAACACTGGACTTTTATGGACTCATAATCAGTCATGAGTAAACTACACGATCATATCATTGATGGAATGAATCAAATACAAGATGGAAATTGTCAGTGAGAAATGAAAAGTTTATGTATTATACTGTAAATTTTATCGTGGGCAGTACAGGCTTGTCCAAAATTTTTGTCAATTCCTTTAATGTCAAATTATGCCCAATAACTTTTAGGGAAAATAATGAATTTATCAAATATTGTCTTGAGATATTTCGTTGATTTCCTTAAAGTGCTGGCACTTTCTGTCACATTTGAACCCGTCTTGCAGGATTGGAAGAGACTCAAAAGCTTTACGAATGCTAATTCAAGTTAGTTCCTGTGGTGGAGTCTAATTTTCTTCGTAGTGTCACTTTCCCGACTTCTTTCAAGATTCAACCCACGGAACTACGTTACTTTATGTGAAACCTAGTCCTTTTCAACTTGTGAAAATCTATACACTTAAATCCAAGCATGAGTTGGTGTTGGCTTTAATAAAAAAGAGTTCGTTGACATCGACAATACCCCTTTCTCCTCAAACTTATTTAACACAAGTGCATGCGGATGATGACGGCTTTTGTTGGAAATACAAGTGGGGGAGGGTGATTGGCGGTGATGTCACACAGTCTTATGACGTGGGTGATTTATAATAATATAGAATAGCTATTCATCAAAATTGAAGCCGGTGCAATGTCGACACTTTCATATCCGTATAGAACGCGTCAATGAGCAACCCATTGTTGACTACAAAAGCGTGTCTCCATACTCCCTGCAAGCTTCCTGTTAGTGAAGGTCATTTACGTTGCGCACCCCTAGGTTTTTGAGTGAAAGGTTACAAACCTGCTTGTGTGTAAAATTGGCTTCATTACAAAACTACGTCCGGACCTATCAATGACATATGCAAAATAATGTATGACAGGAAATTCCATCTTTAAAAAATCCATATGAAAGAAATTAGCTACTCCCCAACGCACATTTTCTCCATTAGTTTTACCTGCTACGTGGAGTAGCCTACTCCGCTCTGTTGGACATAATGATTGTGCAAACTGAAAAAGTTGAATGTAAAGGTTAAGCTAGGCGTCGCCACGCCATATGTGCAAGACTCTTTTTCTGCTTGTCTTTTTACACATTTTTTGATAAAAGTCTTCTCATTTCTCGTTTTTACCGCTTTCTCATAAAGTTTACAGAGGACATTTAGTCTTCTGTAGCACATAATATAAGCGACTTTCTGTGATTTTTTTTTCTGGACAAATTGCTACTACATTACAAATAAACCTTATGTACTCTGTAGGGATACTCTGGAAGGGAAATTGCATTCTCTCGTCTTGTTCCCAGCTTTACGTAAACTTCATGTAATCAGTTGAACATATGAATGTAACGTATGATTGAATGTATTTACATGATACAAAATTTAATCCATACCCCCTAGTATCTCAAAATAGCGAACTAATTGGGTTTAACTGTCTCCTTGACTCATTCCCCTGACGTTATAGAGCAAAGTGGACAATTATTCTTCCCTTTTGTGTTTGCGTGGTCTTCAACAATTAAATATATGCCTGAGACAGTAATAAAAATCAGTTTTGATTTTGAGGATGTAAAGTTGTTATTTTTTCGTTTTTGGGAATGACTTTTTCATTTGGTATATCAACCAAGTTTTTTTTCTATTTGTACCGGATTTTGAAATAAATAAGATTTAAGGACGTCTGGTATTTTTGTATTAACTGTACACAAAACTACAATATGATTGACACAGTTTGGTACGGTGCAGTGTAAAAAAGGCACATTTATAATCCGCTATCATATTTCCATATTCACGGATAAATATTCCAACTATAGATACGTAACGTGTATACAGGCATGTTTGACATACAGAGAGGTAATTCGACTTCGAGATTGAACATAAAATTATTTTCATGCCCCAAATAACCAACATTCTTTAGCAATGCTTAATTTCATCAACAGAATATCCGAGACAAAAATACACTTTAACATATTGGACCTGTCTAATTAAAGTTTTAATTCAAAACTAAATCCTTATTTACTACTAAGCGAAACCTGATATATTTATGACTAGTAAGTGAGTAATAAGAACTTACATAACGAGTTTAAAAAGTAGTTTAATTAATGTGCACAGAAAAATGAAGTTAAGATACTTGGAAATCTAGGAATGCAGCTAAAGCGTTTCGTGGTTAAGTGAGATCTCACATTAGTTCACAATTTATTACGGTTTATCCTTCTTTGCTCGTTATAAATCTGTCTTGGTAAAAAAAATTATGAATCATACCATTTGCCCATTCTTGGAAATAGCAGTTTGTCACCAGAAGTATTATATAATCATAACATCCGGTTGAGCCTGATATTTTCCAATGCTTCACATCTTTGACAGGCAGCGCAAACAACGTGTTTTTCCTTCATCAACTCATGCTGAGTGAAATGTGCAATGTAATTTGCGCGAAATCAGAAAACTTGCAAGAAACTTGGATAGCACAGTCAAAAAGTCGGGCGTATAGAGCATACAGGAAGATCTGCAATTAAATTATACAGTTAATAAAGCATGGAGAGAAAAGTTTCCTACAGAAAATAACGAGACCATTTGTAAGTTTACGCTCGTGTTTAAGTTATGGATCTTGGTATTTAAAATCTTTAATTATGAGTTGTTATATAATTGGAAAATGGTTTTTCGTACGCGTTTCTCATTTACTGGTTGGTTTTTTACTCGCTTCGTAGGCATGCTGCTTGTACACGCTCTCAATAACGTAATGCGTATTATTTTATTTTACTATTAAAATCGCGTTTAATTGAATTGGTTACCGAATTGTTAACTTCTCGTAGGGGCTCATTGTATTGATTCCCGTTTACCTAGGTTTGGCCTCGTTCCTCTTTATTGCGTCAATTGTCGCTGACGTATGGTTGTTTAAGCATTTGTTCATGTTCATGCGAGTCGTCGGCCTGTATACATCATTCACGTTTATTTTCTATTTGTCGTGTACGCTCCATATTTGGAACCTACTCGAGCTTTTAAATATTATTGTTCCGTGTAACATAACACGTGACCGTGAATTTTTTCATTTAGTCAACATTATTCCACGAAACCTGACATGAAACATTGATATTGACCTGAAATTTTAGTTGCAGGAAAAGTAAAGGTAGAAGTGTTATATTACAAATATAACAAACGACAGAATGTAATCCTTTATTTGAAATTGTTGTCATAGTCGTACATTGTTACAACTATAACGGATTGCTAATAAAATTTGAACACTCAAGCTTGAGAAAGAAGTTTAACGTTGCTCCGTTTCAAAAGTATTCATTTTAACTCAACTCTACTTGATTCAGTATGCGCATAAAATGTAGACATATTTTATCGCGTCAATAATTCTTCGCAATTCAACAAGATTCAAGGAAATTGCGAAAGAATTATTGACTATTATTAATGTGAAATAGAAACGATGGAATGGAATAAATGTTTTGATTTTCGTCAACTCAGTTTGAGAAATTGTCAGGAAACGCTTATCAATGTTTTTGATGGTCTGAACAGAGCTTAAAGGAAGAGTGGTCAAGTGATTCATTGCTTTGGCATCAAGGCATGTGTTATAATTGATTGGCATGTTTCTCGGTAAACCGGATGAACTTGATAAAACGATCTGTCTCGCTGAAGATAATTTTTACTCAAACATCATTACGTTTCCTGTTTGCTGTATTCAGGATTCGTTCCAAGATTCGAGATTTTAGTTTTAGTTGCAACAGTGATCCTGTCTGCATAACCACTAAAGAACTTACAAAACAAAGAGCGAAGTGAAAATGGGTGTGAATCCATGCTGCTGCGTGCCTTTAAAAACGGGGGCCAAGATCATCGCCGTACTACAGATTGTAAAGTGCAATAAAGAATTTCTATTTATTTTAAATTTTTATAAATATATATTCATATTTGTAAATCATATCAGTCGTAAGTAAAAGTGTTTAATTTCCAATTTTCAGCTAGGAGTATGGTATGGTATTTACGGGTTAATACGGGACACTCGAACTATTCAGCAGCTTGTATCTTTACCAAAGGATCAGCGTGAATTGGTCTTTGAAGAATTAAAGCAAGAATATACTCATTTTGACAATCTGGACGAAATTAGTAAGTGTGTTTTTTCTTCTGAATTCAAGAATTATATTAGTCGGTTGTTTGACGCTTTTGTAATGTGCCCATAGCTTCGTTCATGTTCAAACTGATGGTTTACGCGGTGGTCACTTGTTTGATTAGTCTGGCCTCGGGGTTACTGCTCTTGAAAGGGTTAAGCAAGGTGAGGAAACATTCGATATCCAGTGCATAGTTGATTAAAATATTGATTTTCAAGGTTGACAACATCGCGTGTTTGTATTTCCAGGAAGAGTGTGATGTGATCCGAATATCGTTAATTCTGAACGTGATGCTTTATATCGTATCGATTCTAGTATCAATTTATATTGCATCTCATACCAGAGGTGCCACGTTTCAACTAACTATTTCGTTCATCATCATCTCGCACCTTCTTGGGCTCTGGTTTATCTGCGTTGTGTACGCTGCTTATTTGGGAATCAAAAACGGCCCTCCAACGGCTTTCCAAAACCACACCTACAGCGTTTAAATTTTTACTCCAATTTCAGAACTTTTACTTGTGTTTTGCTTACATCATTGCTATTCATCCATTCGATTGCCCAAATAAACTTTAATACGTATTTACTTTAACTTATTACTTGAACGCGATAACAGTTCAGCTAAAGTTCACCTTTCCAATCCATTATAACTTAACTCTTACAATGACTAAAAAACAGTTAAGTATCGCGTATAAATTAAAAACACTTATATCCCGTTCTAAACTCATTTTAAATGAGTTATTTTAAGTGGTATGGATTTTCACTTTCTTGTTCATTTATTGAAGGTAACTCACTTTTATGTGGGTGACTTCTATAAAAGCCTAAACCTCAGTTCTTCTGTTTTAACTACAATGATATGAATCATAGTTGTTGATTTGCAAACTTACCTGCATCATACTAGCACTTAACTGCATTAGCCTAAGTGAATTTATAGACAGAACCATAAAGACATAATTATAATAAATATTCGATGAATATTATTCACAATACTTTTAAGTATCTGTTTTCAACTCACAACGAATGTGGCGAACGAGCACCATGGGAGTGAGAAAATACGTATCTGTTGTCTTAAATATTTTATTGGGACCCTTTAAACTTGACGCTGGCATTATGCCACGTCAGTAGGTCATCCGTCTAAATCCTTTTTTGTATGAAGCATAGCCACGTTCGATGTCTGTCAGTAATATTGCTTTGATATTAAACGAAGTATGGGAAAAACGAATCTGCCTGCATTATCTTTCCAGAGCTGTATATAATTTTTATCCATGTAAAAGGCCTAGCATGACTTAAGTCCTTTGTACGTCCATTTATGGAGATTCATTTTCAACCAAAATGTAGACACGGAGCAAAATGATTACGTCTACAGAAGCCTCCGGATACATACTCTGACGTGGAGAGCAAGCCCAGCGTCTAGTATATAATTTATAATCCATTTTTCCGCCAACAAAGCAATATGTATTGTAAACTCTAGCAAACATCAATAAATTAAAGAAAAGAGGTGATAGCCAAAGTAGTAAATCCATTATAAAATGCAGCACATTTCAACAAGGAATTAATCCAGTAAAGTATAATATATTTTAGTGATATTTTTTCCACGCATTAACAGTTTTTTCAAGTAGTTTCAGGTATGAGTCTTACAATTGCAATGAGTTCCTTCTATTGCTCCCTTACGACCCTTACTTCCAGTGAACACTATATTTTATTGTCCTGAGTCCACATGTTCCACAATAACCACAAGCAAGCCGAAATCAATTGTTCAAAATAGAGTGAACCAGATCCACCAACTATAACAAAAATCCTTTCAAGAAAAAGTATCAGAGGCACATATTGTTGTTGGTACCACCAAGCTTTGATGTAAAATGCAAGCACACAATGTATATTTATGGTAGTAGGCCTTTTTTAGTTTCATTTTCCTTATAATTGCCGTATAGGTAATAATTGTAGTCCCGTTTTAATAACAAGTGTTGGCGTCGTTGGCAAAGATTATAATTTAGTGGATAGTATTTGCTGTATCTGATGAAAACATGTTTTAGCAAATACGCAGTGAATCATCAATTTTAGCATGTACAGAAGCCGTTCCGGTGGCATAGATTCTACATAATTAGTTTATAGCATTTTGGCCTAATAAGATGGAAGGAAAAATATTAAGACTTCCTGTCACTGCTCTTAAATAAAACCAGGCGAAAACCTTTTACGACATTTATCTACTAATACTTATGATATATTTGATAAACCCTGATATTATAATTGTCGTTAAAATTAAACAATAAAACATGTCGTCTTAAGAGTAACTGTTTTGAATTTTAAGTAGGGAATAACTATACGGTATCGTATACTTTTTGCTGTTATTTGCTTCACACAGCTAAAAATGTAAGCAGCAGCCACATTCACAATGAGTCATCAGCGGTTGAATAACAAAGCAAATGGAGCTCACATAACATGTAATACAATATTATGAGTAGTGAATATGAGGTGTTTTTGGCGTTCACAATTTCGTAATTTGTGCACTGCTTACTGCCTCATAATTAATGGAAGCAAGCCAACAAAAGTCAAGTTAAGCAATTGTCAAATGATGTGACACTCACTCATGTCCAAAGAAATTATATCAAATAGAACGGCTGAGTATGTCTAAGAGATGGTGAAAGGACTGTGATTCTGTCCTTGTTCAGTTCACGGCCGAAACTAAATTACAACACGTTGCATTCCTATAGGTAAGAATGCAGCAAAAGGAAGCTCGTTTATGCAAAATATTCCAGAATGTGGATGAAAAATTAATCGTTTCGTCTACGTTTCTTCCTTCTCGATGAGCAAAGAAAATTGTAAAAGTTATTAGTTTTTAAGGCTAAAAAATTCCCTATTCCTTTGAGCTCGAACTATTAGCATTCAGGTTGATGAGCGACAAAATATGAGAATTTATAATATAAAAATTCCTCAAAGCTGAATTAGACATTACGTCATTCTCGTTATGCATGCACAATGTGTGCAGAAATGGTAGCAATGGAAAGAAAAAGCTCTGCAAGTCAAGAACCTGTGTTTTAATAAAAGAAAAATGAGTTTCAATACAAAGAGCAACCTAATCTTTCGTGGATTGGATTGAAAAAATGAAACAAGGGCAGGATCATAGATGTACCTACTTTGGTAATGTATTTTTGATGTGATTTATTTTTTAGACCTTTAATAAAGTGCTGTTTTCATTGAAAAGTAGAAAAACTCCCAAGAGACTTGCTCCGAAATAATATAAAAAATATTTTTCAGTTTGGTTAGGAAAGGAACTGCGAGGTTCCATTGTATCTTGTTCGCTTTTGGTTGCATTCATCTTTGCTCTTCATCCAATCCAAAGAAATGTGAAGACTAAAAGGGAAGAAGACCTACCAAAACGGGAAAGCTAAAGTAACTGGATTGAAAAATTGTTAGTGAAAAGTAGGGATTTGAAGTCGGGTCATGATGATTTATGTAATAGTTTGGTGGCTTTTTCTGATTCTTTCTTCAGTTACAATTTGTTCTATTGACATTACTTGGTTATGGCTACGGTTTGTAAGGTTTTTTTACTATGAGATTTCTTTGCTGTCTGGAATCTGTAGTCTCTGTAATGATAAATGTATTGTAACTCTAGAATGAACTTTCTCAGTTGAAAGCAAAAGGAAGCATTTTCAGTGTAAACTTGTTTTTATAAAAATTATACCCTAAAAGCATTACACAACACATCAACAATAAATGAGGAGAAATTGGATTAGCAATAGTTTTCTAACCATACAAATCAACGCAAACTGGCAGCATTAAGTACTACTTTGAAGGTTTAAACCTCTGGGGTTTTGCATGGTTAAACAAAAGATCTCATTGAAATAAAAATTAAGCTAATCTGATTCTAAGGTGCCTGATTTTTGTTTCAGCAATGAAAGTATCTGGAAATAAACAAAAAAAAATCTAAATGAAAAATGACTCAAACTTGTCTTTTAGTGAGTGTGGAAGTAAAATGAATCAGCTTTTATAACATTTTGAATATTTCAACACTTCCTGTTCAGCAAAAGAAATTCACTATCTCTAACGCCATAATAAACCAACTGCATTCCATCTCCAGTTCAATCCTAATTTAGTAGAAAAGGTACTTAATGGGATTAGGGATCTGTCCTTCCACCTATAAACAATGGTTTGTATTTTTGGAGTGCAAGGCCTGTCTCTGTTGAGTTACGGTATAAAATATACAAAGTGGGCTAGCACCTCATACCTACCGACCTTTTCCCTTTCACCACTTTTGCTTAGAAAATGGAGGTTTTAAAATGACGTGCACATCAACACGCTCCTTAAATTATTGACTGGAATGGAAAAGAAGGCTTTAAACTTCTCAAATTGACACTACTTCCTAATGTAATTTCCTGGTCTGATGCACTTGAGCCTTGAACAACAATTTAGCATATAATGGCACACTGAGTAGGTAGCAATAATATTTTCCCTTATTCTACACACTAATCTTAATCTGGAGAAGTTAATCTTTCAAGTGTGCTTCAAATCTTTGGAATGCACTCCGGTGTAATGTTTATGCACGCTACACTATAAAATGAAATATTTTTCCCAAGCTAACTGAAATGAAATATAGAAAGGAATTTGAAATACCTCAATAATCTCATCAACTTCTTCGATTCAGATTCTATTTTGTCATGTGTTACATCCCATTAAATTCCATTTCGTAGAAAATATTTGGTGAAAGAAGATTACTCAATAGGTGCACAATATGGCGTGATCAATTTTAACTGTAATCGGAGATAAGATACTTATCCAGAAAATCACCAATTATAACTCACCACTTATCCAGACCATCAACCTACAGACAGTAAGAAATTATTTGACTTCCAGTTTAATTGCAAGCGGCATCTAACTGCGAAATGTTATTGTAATCAAAGCTTTTTAAATTAAAACTTATCATAGTAGCAGAATTACCCATTTCGTTGCATGTGCTAAACAACCTAAAAAAGTAGCAGCATCAAACTTATAATTTCTCCAAGATTGGATTTACATGGTGCACTTACTTGCACTTACGTTGCAATAAAAAGCTACTGCTTCAACATAGGAGAAAGTTGCAGGCGAAAAGGCGAATGGAATTACAACATAATGTCGTCATTACATTTACATGACAGTTTGCAGTCGACAGCCCACTTTTTGGTAGCTAAACACCAGCAAGAGTTGTAAGGTTCATAATATGTCTTTAGGAACTGCTTTTATTCCCTGTAATCCACTTGATGATGCTCTTTGCTCTTGTCCTCACTTAAGACTCGCGATTTTCTAGTGTCTATCATTATGTTCCCTGCCAGCTTCTACTGTGATGGTCCAGACGGGTTGGCAATAAAAAACATGATGTCTCGCGTTTTTTTCATGGGACGACTGTCTCCATATTCATCCTGACTCCAAAGTACTATGGGGTAATAACATCAATTTTGCGTCATTTTATGAATTTTTCATTCCACTTCATGAACTTCATAAAAATGGATTGTTATAAGAAATTCACATTATGCATAATCTTACATGGTTCTGATTTTGCTACCTCTCTCTTGTTTTTCACGTCCCCGTCTTGTTCTCTTCATCTTTTCTATGAAATTTTGTGTTGAATGAGAAAAACTGCAACCTAAGCCTAACATTGGAGTTTAAAGGACTCTGGGGTGAACTGAGGTGTCAGATCGTCAGAAGAAGGACAAGATGAAACTTTTTAGTGCAAAATGAAAACCTTATTTTATAGAAAATTGTATCCTATGTGGTACTGGCCCAATGTTTTACCAATTCACCTTATGTCAAATTATAAGCAATAACTTTTAGCAAAAATAATCAATTTATCGAATCCCGTCTTGAGGTATTTAGCCCATTTCCATAAAGTGGTGCTACATACTGACTTTTTAAAGCGGCTTGCAGAATAACTCGAATAAATTAATATTTCTATTCCCTTTTCTTTGGTTAGACAGAAGCTCAAAAGCAGTACAAAGGCTAATTTGAGTTGATTCCGGTGTGCAGAGTCTATACTCTTTGCCACTTCCCCGACTTCGTTTAAGGTTTAGCCTGAAGAGCTACTACCTTACTTCCTGTAGAACCTATTGCTATTCAACTGGAGAAAATCTATATTATTCAATTAATGCATAAGATATGTAGTTTTGGCTTTATTAAAAAAAGGGCATTGACACGACACGATAGCTTTCTCCTTAAAGTTAGTTAACACAAGTAGATGATCCCTTTTTATTATTGCGAATAATAGCAGAGGCGGATGACGGGTGGTGAAGGTGGTGAAGTCACCCAGTCCCCTGACGTGGATGACTGATGATAATCTGGCATACAAAGGAAGTTGAGCGATGCCGACACGGACACCTTCATAGCCAAATAGACCTCCTCACTGAGCAATCGATAGTACTTGGGTGCAGATAGTTGACTACAAAAGCGTAACTGTTTGTAACCTTCCTGTTAGTGAAGGTAATTTGGATTCCAGACTTGATCAAAAATGAAACGTAACGAGCCTGCTTCTGCATGTAAAATTGGCTTCATTACGAAAAACAAGGGTACTAAAACTATACATTATAATATGACAGAAAATTCCATATGAAAAAACATCCATACGAAAAAAATTGCCATCGACGCAAAGTATCTCTACGATCTCATTATTCTATTCCGTTGACAAGCAAAAATGGTGTGATATCCATGAAAATCTATTGAAATAGAAAAATAATGCACAAAATTCACATGCCATACCACAAGGGACGCAGTTTATTTTTTGTCACTTTCCTTAGCTAACAGTAAGAATGCATTGCAGATTTATATCATGGTATAATTTTTCACATGTCTGGGAAATACGCATAAAATACTTAGGGGTGTACTGAGCAGTATCACAATCTAAAGTTGAGAATAGGCGGCCCCAGACGTGCAAAACTCTCTTTCTCTTCCTTTTATGCACTTTCTGCTGAAACTCTTTCACTTCTTGTTGTTTTCGCTTTCACATAAAGTTTTTAAAGGACGTGTAGTTTTCAAGAGTGCACATAAAGTGACAAAATGTTACTACATTACAAATAAACTTTATGTACTCCGTGGGGAAACTGTTGGAAGGAAATTGCATCTTCTCTGGTTTTGCTCTACTTCCTTCCAAAAATTTACGGAGGCGTGAAATGGAATGTTTCATTCTGCGAACAACAGGTTATTCCTCCCGCTTTTCTTCCTAGCTTTACTTAAACTTCATTTAATGAGTTGAACACCGCAATATGGTATTTAAATGATGAAAAATGTAACGGTTTAATTTCTCATACACTTCTTTATTTTTAATTCATTCCATCTCGTATTTCAAAGGAGCGGAATAATTGGATTTAAACTTCCTACGCATCCTTGATGCATTCTCGTGACGTCATGAAGCAGTGTATTATTTCTTCCTTTTTGTGGTTGCGTAGTTGTTTTAATAATTAAATTTACAATTCTTTCGTTTGCTTTCTCTGATGTCATTAAATCATCACATTATTAACGAATGAGAATATCAGTTTACATAAAATGCAAAATGTGCTACGTTCCGCGTGCTTAAAAAAGAATATATTTAGAGTACATCAAACTACTTAATATTTATGTACACTTTTTTCAGTTAATTTTTGTGTGGATGTGTGCAAAAATTTGTGGAAAAAGCCGCATTGCGGTAGTAACCTGAAAACAAAGAGAGATATTTCCAACAATGAATTGTAAACAGCTAGTGCTCTCATCTTAATCAATATTTTCTCAAACAATATTAAGTTCCACACCGTGGCCAGTGGCTACTCTTACTAACCTACTGCCCTTGTATATATGGACTAGACGGTGTCATGAACATCACAGCGTGAGATCTAGAACGCACCAGGATCAAGGGAAAAGTTTTTTGCTCTGCGATGTTTACTTTTACCCAGTTTCCCTTTCATTCATTCTTGAGTTTTTACAAGAGTGGAAATAACGTGTGCTGAAAATGGTTTCTTTCAAGACAAAATGTTTTCTTTAAGATATGCTTTCTGTAACTAAAATTAAATTAAGAGCAAATGCCAACGTCATAACGTAATATACCTAAATGACGTGCGGTGCTCGCACTTAAAAATGATGAGATTGTGGGAGGAAGAAGATAGCGAAATAAAATAGATAAGTAGCAACAGTATCGGAATGTGGGACATGGGTTCTCAATGAGGCTGGTACAAAAGAAGACAAGTCAAACGAATGTTACAAAAGTGAGTGCCAAAACGCCCTTGAATGATGGAAATTAAAAGCGGTTAATTAACGTATGTATGTGATGTCTGACTGGTAAAGGAAGCTACTTGACATTTAAATTACAAAAGTATGTTGTATGCCTATATTGTCAATTCAAAGCACAAGCATATTTGTTGCGAATTTCCCTACTCTGCTATTTTAAGCTTTCAAAGCACGTTCTCATCTTGTTAATGAAATGTGATCTATTATGCAAACTAGAAGCATATAACGAAGTTTGGAAACTTATGAGGATGAGATAGCGGAGATAATAAGTTGGGAGAGCACATGCGCCTAATTAAGCACTTTCTCTGATCCGACCTTGTGCATCAAAGATTGCAAGGGCACTCATGTAAGTGAGTAACGTAAAAAATTGGAGTTGCTCTCCTTCCATGCAAGTTTGAGATAGTAAATCAGCGCAGTTGATAAAAGATGAAAATGAACAAAATGAGAAATGATGAGCAGGCCACGGAAAGGATTTATGAGAGAACAGGGCTCATTTACAAACACATGTAAACCCAAAAGAAAGGACGTATTTTCTTTATAAAAAAGAAGAACATGGGGAACCCAATACAGTGCAAACTTTTTTCGAATTTTCATAGCCATTTTACCTATTCGTACAAGACTAACCCTTTATATAGGAATTTACTTCACATAATAAATGATAATAAAGACGATATTGTTAAAGGGGAGCAATGTAACTTTCCCCATCGTTTTATGTTCTCTTTTAAATTACTACCATTAATTAAAGCCTTATAGACAATGCCAGGAACATGTGAATGGCTTTGCCTGATTTTAACGTAGAATGGAATGGGAAACAATTTTCAAATTTGGCAGAGTTCATCTACCCTTCAACTGCCATAAAAATATTGATGGAACCACTTCTGTCACTAAATAATTGGTTCAAATGTTTTTATACTTATGTAGATCTACTCATGCTCTCTTTGCAGATGAAAATAAGAGTTAACATTTTCCTTTGAATATCCAACTCTTCATTTTCATTAAGAGCTCAGTCATTTAGTAGGAAAAATGCTTCTCAAGTCTCAACGTATGCGAAAATATAAAGCCACATATCTAGTGCCTAAATGGGAAAAAGTTGAATTGCAGAATGCTCATTTAGTCAAAGTTTTTTCCTTTTGTCAGAATTTCCCTTTTGATTTAGGGAATAAAAGTGAAAGCCTTGTGCAAACAATGGCATTATGTTTGTCATTAAAAATCCCAGATGGTGAATTTAAACTCAAGTAGACGAGTGAATTTTAATGTAAGTAGTACATGCATTCAGTCCAGTTTCAACGACTCTTTTGGCGATGAACAAAGGAACCAGAAGGGCGATGTACTCATATAAACATTTTTAGGGTGTCCTATTCGGTTTTCTAAAGACGACAATCACATTCAGCATACTCGTACTATTTATGCATGAAAAATAAACAATGAGAGAAAAATAAAACGCAACCTGTTTCCCTAAACACTTTATAAATAGAGAGAGAAAGCGCGTTCATCTGGGAAAGACGTCCTGATGAAAGTGATGGCTGATTTTTGTCAAAACACAATACGGCTAGATAGATAAAATACTGAAATCTTTTCTATGAAAAAATAGGAAGAAAGCTGTGTAAGATTTTACTTCTTGACTTGACATAACTTGCGTGCATAAGTCAATGTTTTTAAACAAAAAACATATAAGTTCAACCGATTTCTAGCTATTATGCAACCTTGCAGTTTGTTCATCTTTGAGAAAGTAGTCCCCAAACGTGTTTTCACGAAAGTGAAACAATGTTATTCTGTCACATCATCATCGTCAAAACGTCATCACACATCTCAATTCGTATTCCCTATCCCTTTGGTGATTTTCCAAACTACAAAAGCGAAATGCTGAATCGACAAAGTTGTCAGACGATCTGTTTTCTGTAAGTGAAGTTTGGAGTGTAAAAAGTATAGAAATAAAGCGCTTACATTTCAAAAAGAAACCGGCCTTAAAATATATTTATTCCATCGCGTAAACCGAAAATATGATATGTAACACATTTAATATGACAATGATCTACATTCGATTTTTACAACTGTGGCATAATGAAACACGAAGTGTGTGTTTTTTCTGAATTACAAAAGTCGTCTCGTCTCAGTATCAGTGTAAAACAAAAAGAAACAAACTGCATTTTGTTTTCTTTCGTTACGTATTCAGTAAAATACAGAATGTTACCTGGAATATCTTTGATTCTCCAGGGAAAGAACCTGATTTGACATGAAACTACTTTTAAAGAGTATTAAGTGTGAGTTTCTGAGCGTATGTTCAACTTTTAACACCGTTCTAGTTGGCCTTAGTTTGTGTGTCTCAAGTGGGCATAATTGCTGATACGAACATGATATGAATGAAATAGGGGAAACGAGAAAAGAAGCACCATTCTTTATGTTATCGTACCACCCACGTAACACGTATTCCACACCTTTTGCTCCAGTTTTCCGTGAAGTCATGTTGCATCATGATCTGATTTTTTATTCTCGATCGTCCAAACCCGTTACATTACATTTTTCCAACTTTCCTTCTTCCGTTTTCATCTGATTCTACTTTTTTTCCATTTGTTCGGCAGCTAAATTATTGCATTATTAGGTAGCATTTGTGGCTGTTTCTGCAGAGGAGTTATAAGTTTACCCAAAGCCTACTTTGCTTTATGCCAACTAACTTCAATACCAATGTCCTTTTTTTACCTGTCTGGTTAACAAACAATAAAACCAGTGAGCTAACAATGTAATTTTATACTCGTTTTGCAAAACATCTAGAAAGAAATGGCGTATATATATACTTGTTCCTTCCCTTCACATCTCCAGAAATATTAATGCGACGAAAGTTGGTCAAACAAACCTATTCCACGACATTGTATTTCTTCACATTTTGTTTTAATTTAACTGACGTTAATGCTTGTCCTGATTTTTCGGTTTTGGGATAAAAAGTTGAAAATGCTTTTGCTAGGTGAATGAATCAATAAATATACCAGCCCGATGTGAAGGCTACCTGCCAATTTTCTTTATAATGTTGGTCCATCACGGTTAAGACTAAATGATTTTCTAAGGAATTCCAGCTGTGTCAACGAGGATTCTGTGTTGTTTCGGTATGTAATGGGATAGGATAAAAAAATAATCCGAATTTGTTGTGTACCTTTCTCCCAAAATGTGTCCCAATATTACACTAATGTGTCCCAGGAAAGAGAAAATGGATTGACAATGACAATCAGCAAAAAACAAGGACTTCTGGTTCTGGCTAGCTTGTTTTAAACTGTGTCCGTACGTCTTCATTCATTTTGCCAATGTGTCTTGATGAAATGTTACTTTCCCAACCTTCCAAGCGCTATCCATCACATCTGCTCTTATAAAAATATACATGATGATGATTTTGAGTCAAGGCCTTTTGGCTGAAGATCAATATGGAACAAAACAGTTCCAAACTAGCTCCCACTATTTCCCGTCACAAAGAAGATGGTGAGAAAAGTTACAGCATCAAAGAAAAGATACTGAGGCGAACCCTCAAATTGACAAACAGAACAAGACAAGCGGCACAAAAACTCTTCTGGATGCGGTCCCCACGTCTCTTTTGCTGCTGTTGCGGTTTCTCCACTGAAACAGCGTATAACTTTTACATTATGCCGGTTCCGGTGTTAGTTCTGCCATAAAATATAAATACAGCTTGTTTGTTCAAGAATGAGATAAGAAAATAGCAAAACTATTTCCCTTCTCACCCTCCATTCATACACAAACCAACGGAAAGCATTGTTTATTTGCGAATGCGTCAATGCTAAGGTTTCGCTTCCAGGTTTAGGAATTGCGTATTGTTCCTTAGTTTTATTCATGAAGTATTATCTGGCGATGATATGATGATTAAACAAAAAATAGAGGATAACTTGGATTTGGATACGAAGTTGGATAATGAAACATGTCTTTGCCGAATTGGATGGTAAAGGAAAAATGAGAAACAGATTTCAAACCTCACCTCTCCTCCATCGTAACAAACAAAGTTTATGTTGCAAATAGTGAGAAAGAAGCTACTTTATGTTTGATTTGCTTAAATCCCCATTAGACATCCCTAACATAAAGTTTATAGAGTATTAGGGTGCAGAATTATACTTGAGAATTTATGACTGCAAATAAAACGCATTTGCTTCCTATTGAAAGTTTCCAGATGTGAAGCTCAGCTTGTCTCACAAAGCCCCAAAAATTCCAGTCGAAAAAATCCGGTTTCTTACCTTTCACGGGTTTCCGGCAAAAAAGTATGCTTAAATTGTGAAATTCAAAAAATTGGCTTATTTTAGCCCAGACCATGATGTCATGCACAACGTTTACTTGTACATTTTGAAATTTTTTATAAAGATTTAGCTTCATTGTCACGAATGCTGCTGATATGTGGCTCAGTTTTGTGTAATATTAACGATTGTTTAGAAATCAGCGGATATATAATATATTTTAATGTTGACAGATCAAAGAAACTAAAGTTGTCTGTTGTGTATCTTGGGTTGCAGTTAGTTATCATTGAGTAAACAACATAAATGTTAACTA